>JASEVX010000004.1:26047228-26108716 GCA_031761405.1 Serripes groenlandicus
GGATTGAACCCGCGACCTCTCACACCGACACGGACGTTCTACCACTTCATAACCGAGACGATGGGTGTAAGGAACACGCATAGCTTTAATTCATAAATACGTAGAAAAGTGATATTAAATCCGAAACCTCTGATATTAGATATAAGCCGCCGCCGCGTCTTGCGTTTTTTCTGGTCCTAATGCATCTGCGTAAAGTGAAGACGCGGGTCAGTCTATGTATCCACACTGTCCCATCAGAGTCGTCACCATTCGCGTATATGTTATGAATGCCTAAATGCACTTTCTGACCAAAAAAAAAAAAAAAATGTCAGGTAAAGCCAATCTGATTTTATGTGAATATGTCTGTAAATGATGTCAAAATGTGCCATTAAGACCCCCATACCGCGGTGTTAAGGTACGTTTATCAGTATTGTGCCTCTGGCAGATCACCTTTCTAGGGGATTACTATCGACATCGGGGATTTTATTTCGGGTAGATAATGAACAGAACCGGGTTCAGTAAACAACATTAATCTCTTCTTTTAGAACCGCGTCTGGTGAAAAGGGGTAGTGTTGACCTGTGCGTTTCATGTTAGTGGATCCTAATGGATTGTACTTTACAGACAAGTCTTGAAAAGCCTTCTTTGACTAATTTGCGAACATGTTTAAGCCGAAGTATACAACACGGGATGCCCTGGCTGATCATGATCTGTCCTAGTGGATGCCTCATTGTTGGTTTCTGCTCATTATCTTTGAGCCGTTCCACGAGAAAACCAACATTATTGACTCTGCGTAATGTATCGACCCAGATCAGCCTGTGCAGTCCGCGCAGGCTGATCCGGGCCGACACATTCCGTTTCAGGGGAATAGAGGAATAGAGTAATGAATTCTGTAACAGAAAATCCACAGGAGGCGAAAAGTGTCTGTCAAGGTTAGCCTGCGCGGCATGCTTAGGCTTATCCGGGTCGATACGATACGCATTGTCAACACTGTTGGTTTTCTCGTGGGACGGCTCATATCTATGTCAATAAAGGTGGAAAGCGATGACTTAGTGAATGCACAGGCTCACCCGATAACTCACGGTTTGCATGCACACTATAAGTACACAGTCTGATCTGGTTCTGCATTGTTCGCCAATCTGTCATAGAACAATCTCAAGACATTAAGCATGGCCGCACGACCATGATAAACACGTGTAGTATCTACGTTTGTGTTGGTTTTTGTAGAGCATCGCACATATGAGCCGTCCCGCGATAAAACCAACATTGTGGACTCTGCGTAAAGTATCGACCTGCATCAGCCTAAGCATGCCGCGCAGGCTTAGCCGGATAGACACTTTTCACCTCCTGCGGATTTTCTGTTTGAGGAATCATTAATCTATATCACTATCCCCCTGGGACGGAATGTGTCGGCCCGGATAAGTCTGCGCAGGCTGATCCGGGTCGATACATTACGCAGAGGCCATACTGCTGATTTTCTCGCGGGACGGCTCATATGTTTATGTTAAAAGTTTGATCAGTTAATTTACTTTAATCCCTTTAGGATTCCGGCCAATGATGATATACTGTCCTATGCACTACTGATAGACAGTTACACAACGGAACATGTACTGTTATAACCTGCCCATTGTACGTACACGCATGGGAATAAACTTGTCGGTATGTCTGTTTCTGTTTCCGTTGCCTAAAATGAGCTGTAAAAGCTGATTAAATAACTGAAAATAGAACAAAATGAAACCGAAATATCTCTCTACCAGGAAGATAACTGTTTTACGAGGAATTGAAACTCACTGATAAACAGAATATCCATAATTGGTAAAGATGTTCTATTTCGTTAAGATGAATGATTGCATATCCTTCGCTTTTTGCGAGTCTTATTTCCTCAATAGTACTGACATATTCGAGTCGACATTTGAAGTGTTACGACCATGATAGATCCAGATTAACCTGAGCCTCCGTCCAGTCAGACCAGGACGTGCTCCGTGCGCGATTTGGCGAGCGCCTGAAATCGGTTAGGACTAAACCCTGACTATATACGTATATATATATGTGTATATATATATGTATATATATGTGTGTAATTTGATCGTAAATACGGTTTATAAATGTCATCAACTCCGAACGTGGGTGTCCACGTCTCGTGGCCAATTTAGAATATTATCACAATGTGAGATCTTCTTCGGTATCTAGTAGGCAAGCATTTAGAATATAAACTTTTTGTTTTATGAGCAACATTGATATTGGGATTCGCTTCGTTAGATATCCCTTATTGTCAGGCTTTTCCGGCTGTCTGTCTGTCTGTTTGTTTGTAAAGCGACGCTCCACAGCCCCCCCAACCGACAGGCCGATTCCGATGAAACTTGGTGAACAGGTGCCATACGGGCTCAGGGTGTGCGCGTTCGAGTTTCATTGCTAAGGACACACAACCAATGCGAATCCCACGTCGCCTACCAGATTGTCTAACAATTACTTGTACTTCCGCCTCTGTGATGAAGTGATAGAGCGCCCGCCTCGGTTGCGGGTTCGATGCCCGGCTGTGTCATACCAAAGACTTTAAAAATGGTAGGAATGGCTGCCCGCCCTCCTTGGCGCTCCGGAGTTAGCATACCGACCGGCAGGTGTCAGGATCAAAGGACAAATAGTACTGGTACCTTACCCAGAAAACGCCGTGAAATAACTGAAGATTTGTCGAAAGTGGTGTAAAACACCAAACAATAAATCTAACAGTTATTTATACTTGCTGTATTTCTAAAAACAATTGTGTTGCATTCTCTCCTACAGCTTAATTACTAATTACAAAACAGTTAACAGTTACTGGATGCAGAGAGGGTTATGTACTAACTGTTTTGTGAAATTATACAACGTTTTGCATTCCTATGTTCATAAGCCACATATGTTTCCCTGTTACGGAAAAATGGCAAAAAGATCTTATCTGGTTTCGGTTTAAATCTGGGTCGAGGTATTCACCGAATTTGTGTGTATAGTTTTGAAAATCCTGCCCTATAACGAAAAGCGATAATTTCACAATATGTGATTTGCCGAAAATGCGTCGATATAGATTTAACTAAATTCACCTTGCGTTGAGACATATTCCCCTTGAATTGAATTGGGGGTCTTCATAATATAACATTGGTGGGGGGCTTCACTTCCAGCGGTTTATCAGGAGATGCATTTAGGTCTGTACAACATATACTCACATTGTGAGGACTCGGGTGAGTCAGTGCGGATGTCCGAGTCGTTTCTTTAATTAACCCTCTCCCTCATATAGACGCTTTCTGACGCCTCTGCAGCAGACGGCGTTTTGAAAACATAGTGACAAAAGAAGAAATTGCACAAAACGTGCAATTTCTCCTTTTGCCACAATGTTTTCCACTTTTTGTCATAGGTTATCCATTCAATTATGGAGATTTTACTAATTTTTGACAAAATACGTTTAAAGTCGTCTGCTGCAGAATTGTTGCATGAGGGAAAGGGTTAAGCAGATGCATTAAGACCCCAAATCGCCAAATTGCTAGTCATATACACTACGTAAGAAAATGCAGCTGACGATATCCGTATACATTATTAATCCTTTGTTAACGCTTCGACTGTGTAGTGCTGTTGCCTCGGTGTGGGAGGTATCTCGTTCGATCCAGAGCCGGGTCAACCAAATACCTCAATTTGGGTGGGGGGGTTGCGGTATTCCGATCGACTCACTGGTGGTGTAAGAATAAATGAATCAGTAATGCTGGTTACTTACACAGGAAGCGCTGGGATACACATACATCTGCAAAAGTATATTACGCATCTGGAGTGGATGACTTCTGAGAAGATTTGAGCCGTTCCACGAGAAAACCAACATTATGGATTCGGCGTAATGTATCGTCCTAGATCCGCACAGGCTAATTCGGGCCGACACATTCAGTCTCAGGGGCATATGTGTGTAGAGTTATGATTCCTGATACAGAAAATCCACAGGAGTCGAAAGGTGTCTGCCTGAATTAGCCTGCGCGGCATGCCTAGGCTGATCCGGGTCGATAATTTACGCCGAGTCCACAATGTTGGTTTTCTCGCGGGACGGCTCCTTTGTCATACTAAGTATCTTCTCCTTTTGCAATAATATTTTCAAAATACATGTATAACTTGCTAACTCTTTCAGCGCCAAAGGCAATATTGAGGTTTTCTGCAAACAATGCAGATTCAAGTGAGACAGCTCGTTACGAGCATTGTTTGCCTTTTATTCATCAAAATAATTCAAAAAATGTATTACATGAGAAATGGAGGCTTCCGATTTTGAACATGGAAGAGTCTATTTTAAACAATTCGGCGCTGAAAGAGTTAAAGGGAGATTTTCCGTCTTATGCTATGATGAGTTCATTGTAGCTTCAGAGTTGTAGTACGTGGGGAAGGGTAAATTTCTTTAATGTAATACTGAAACCAAGGACGTTTTAGTGATTTTCCGTGAAAACCAATTTCGTTTTGTTGCAACGGAGCGTTACCATTTTTCGTTTAACTGTTAAAGCATGTATTATGTAAGTGACATGCAATAGGTTCGTACCCGGTCATTTCTTTATATCATAGATTCTGCCTTATTTCCTTTGACTTTTTGCTGTGTCCTGATGATATTTGACGACGAGCGAGCCCGGCAATCTATCCACATGACGTAGAAATGAATCTAGCTGGTATATGGGCTTTGTTTAAATGAGCCAGTCAATTTTCGTTTAGCTTCTGTCCAATTTTCAGGAACGCGTTTTGCCATAAACTATTGAATAATATGCCGACTTAACCGTTATCGAATATGAGATATTTCGTTGCGATTTTCAGAAAATCCAAGTTTGAGAACTTTTTTTAAACCATCAGTTTGATTTGAAGAGGGTTTCCCGAAGAAAAAATATGTCATATTAAATTGAAATCGGAGTGGTTTCACATAAAAAAAAAAATATTCTTGCACTTTCGCACTCCACTGTATCTGATGTCACAAACAAAAGAAGTTTTCGTTTCACGATTCGATTCTTTGATCAGATTTGGAAGACGACCACTACGATCAATGATGTAACCATGGTGATCACTAGAGCTCACATTGAGGACGTCGGACTCAGATTAGCTTAGCGCGCATCTGGTAATGGGCATAAGCTATTTTCATTTTTAAAGCATTGAATTGTGGGATGGCCTTAGAAAATTAACACACTTCATGAATTTATGAAACAAGTTTATTAAAAAAAATGTCATCCCTGTATAACACGCTCACCTACTATTAGGATAGGACTAGTTCCAAAAAGCAAATACTGCATATTGATCAAGAACCTAGTCGAAAAATCTATAAAACTCTGCACATTTTTATCTTAGCTGTGCCCGTACAAAACTTGAGTTTTGCAAACTTTGAGAATAATAAGGTTGCCGACTAACCAGAAACTTAAACATGAAATGAAAATAGTTTTAAAAGATTCGGGCCTAATTGTATAGATCATTCTACAACTGCACAACATCGCATAGGGTTAAACTAAAAAAAAAAGTTATTTCAACGCTTAACAAGAAAACGCTAAAACAACAACAACAACAACAATAACTATAGCCAGACAGACGGACAATGGGAACCATTCTTCTCAATAATTCAATAATACACTTATTTTCATACTAAACACATTTTTATTTTGGCAGTGATGTAGCAAATATAACAATACAATAAATTACACGCATCTTGATTAAACGAATACACCGACACGTACATGTATTTATTTGTTTTCGTACCCTCATGCATGATGTTCTCATTTGAGCCGTAACGCGAGAAAACCAACATTGTGGACTCTGCGTTAGGTATATACCAGATCAGCCTGCGCAGTCCGCGCATGCTAACCCGGACAGACTATTTTTCGCCTCCCTGTGGATTTTCTGTTTCAGGAATCATTACTCTATACCCCGAGACGAAATATGTCGGCCCGGATTAGCCTGCGCGGTCTGATCTGGATCGATACATTACGCAGAGGCCATAATGTTGGTTATCTCGTGGAACGGATCATTTCACTAACACTATTGAGCAGCGATTGTCGATTAAAGGGTTTGTTTGTTTGTTTGAAGTGTGTGTAACGCCACTTTCAACACTTCTTTTCGTTATATACCGGGGTTTACTCTGTAAGTTACCAGTACTACTGGTCCATTCACCCTGACGCTAGTGTGAGCCAGTCGTAATGCTAACCCCAAAAATCCTGAGCGCCAGGGAGAGATCTCTTATTACTACCGTTCCGAAAAGTCATAATAAATTCAGAGCTCTAGATATTAAAGGGGCGTTTCGCACGTTCTGAAATCCTTATTTGCCCCCCCCCCCCCCCCCCCCCCCCCCCCCAACATAGGGTTTGCTTTAATAATAAGAGATAAATTGTGGGGGAAAGAGCTGAGTACCCCTCCTTATCTGGACCTCTAGTACCCGCCGTTAGCATTGTGTATGCTTAACCCTTTCCCTCATACGACAATTCTGCAGCAGACGACTTTGAACGTATTTTGTTAAAACATAAAAAATCTCCATAATTGAATGGATAACCTATGACTAAAAGTAGAAAACATTGTGGCAAAAAGGAGAAATTGCACGTTTTGTGCAATTTCTTCTTTTGTCACTATGTTTTCAAATAGCCGTCTGCTGCAGAGGCGTCAGAAAGCGTCTATATGAGGGAAAGGGTTAACACAATCGAACGGCGCTCTAAGAAAACCAACCGTAAGGTATTTGAGACCAGTGCAGATCCAAATCAGCCAGCTCATCTGGGTCTTCACTGGCATAAGTGTAATACATTAGTTATTTGAACCCAGAGTACCTTTAACGTCTTTCTCATTAAAACCAGACTTACATTTCATTTGCTCGTATATAGCCCAATATACGTACAGCGAAGTATTTGGGTCCCTATTTTAATGAAAATGCATTAACATAAGAGGCCTATTAAGACAAAAAACTTGAAAAGAGTCGCCCAAGAGAAAAACCAACACTGTGGACTCTGCGTAAAAGTATCGATCCGGATCAGCTTAAGCATGCCGCGCAGGCTAACCCGAACAGACACTTTTCGCCTCCTGTGGATTTTCTGTTTCGGGAATCATTACTGTATTCCTTTTATCCCCATGAGACGGAATGTGGCAGCCCGGATTATCCTGCGCGGACTGCGCAGGCTGATCCGGGTCGAAACATTACGCAGAGTCCATACTGTTGGTTTTCTCGTGTAACGGCTCAAACACTCATAGCCCTGTATATATACACTCGTTTGTTTCCGATCGTCGTATCGGGGGCCTAGCATATATATATATTGTTGTTACTGATTGGCATAAGTTCAACGAATCGAAATGATTCAAATGCATGTCAACATTGAGAGAGTCCGAGTTCATCCCAGTAAACGAGTACACATTCCCTGAGTTAAGAACCATCATTAAAAATTCATTATGATTCTGTCGATTTTTGCCATTCAACTGGCAAGGATAAATTCCTTAACCCTTTCCCACATACAACAAATATACAGCAGGTGACTTTGAAAACGTCTCGTTTATGGTATTGAAAGTCTCTTTAAATGAATTAAAGTATGAATGTAGAATAACGTTTCAAAAAGCCTTGTGGCAAAGGAAGAGATTGCTTGTAATGAGCAATTTCTCCTTTTGTCACGATGTTTTCAACCGACGTCTGCTGCATATGCCGCTGAATGTGGGTAATGGGAAATGGTTGACTGTCTTTCCTTATTAAGGAATTGGGAACACTTTCTGGTATCAAATATCTAGTGGAGATAAGGGTAGTCTTTTATATAACTTTTTAGACGATTTGGTAATGGAAGCGATTCCACTACCCCCGGGATTTCCGTCGCCCTACACGCGGGCAAAGTTCTATTAATACACACCCTAGACACGTGTTTTAGCGAGGGAACCGACTTCAATTTAGGAGAATTCAATATAATAGGCAAGTCTCGTTTACCCGAGCGATCAACGAATCGGCACTGTTCAGATGGCTGCGCCGAGGTTAGACGCATATAGAAGTCTATAAGATCTAAAAGAGACGGAAATTTTGGCATTTTGTTCTTCGATTTCTCGTCAGCATCAAGCGAGAAATTCCCTTTATCGTACGTGATCCGAATACTGGTAGGTCCTCTTTTAGTTTTAACACTGACCGTGTAGAGATACCGCGGATCCGAACTATTCCGCACAATAAAAGTTCCCACTGAACAGGATTTCAACATCAGTTTCGCTTCTGTACTGTTCAAATCCGGATAGAAAAAACACCCAACCAACAAAGCGGCGAACGTCTGCACCTGTATATATAAATCCTTTTCACAGTAGTACCCCGGGCCCCGGCCCAGTCTGGTCGAGACCGATTGTTCACGATCTGCACATGTGCATTGTGACGAGGGTTTCTGATTCCCAGCTGCATCGTCCGGCTCTGCGTAAACCTCGATATTTTTGGGCGGTCTCGAACCCTCAGCCATACGCAATGACTCGTTTGTTCCACACATATGGCTTCTACTTGGTCCAATCTATAAAACGGTAAATAAGAATAAAATAAAATCCATACATAATCGTAATCACTAATGTATGTGTTTATCAATGGTGAATGACCTTGTTCAACGAGTAAGATCCAAATCTATTTGTCCTATCCATGCTCGTTTAAATAATTATTTACTCGACACTCGAGTAGCTTCTAGTTTTGATTCATCCACTATACTGACTAAATTAAAACACGTCAACACGTGATAAGCATTTTGATACACATGTATCAAAAAGCAGATACGTTCTAGTTTCATACCGATCAAATAAAAGAACTTTTTCCTAGAACGAGCCTCAACACTATTAACTGGAAAATCTATTTATAGATTACGGTGAAAACCTTGCTGTGCTATAATTAGAACCTCATGTGTACACGTTTTATCGATAATGGACCAGAATATAATATCAGCGTTTGATAACATTGTTGAACGAGATATATATTTACAATGCTATATTTAATAAAATATACAATACATCTGCAGCAGACAACTAAGAAAAAAATCCGGGTAAAGATATATAAAAAATCTCTTTGATTAAAAGTATGTTTTTTGAATAAAGTTAAAAACATTGTGACAGAAGGAAACATTACTTATAAATAACAAGTTCACCCTTTGTCATGACGTTTTCAACTAACTCAATGATTCAACTTTTATCTATAGAATTTTATCTTTTTTTGTAACCAGATGTTTGCAAAGTTATCTACTGCATATTTGTTGTATGTCAGAAAGGGTTATAAAGTATCAAGTGTCATATAATTGAACATATTTTTTATCTATTTATAATATACTGCCTTTTTTTTTTAAAGTAGCTCTTAAAGCCTTTACAGGTATCATATTCTTGTACATGTTGACCTATTTTTAATTTACTGCTTACTTAAGTAGTTCTCAAGTGTATGATATAATTGTATATACTGACTTATTTTCAATTTACTGTTTACATTAAATGGTTCTAAAGTTTATCATATACTTGTATTTATTAACTTATTTTCAATCTACGGTTTACTTAATAGTTTTAAAGTGTATGATATAGGCTAATTGCTTACTATTGACTTACTGTCGATGCACTGGTTGTATTTAAAGTAGTTCTCAAGTTTATCATATTTGTATATTTCGACCGATTTCTAATTTACTGCTTACCTTAAGTAGTTCTAATGCGTCATGGAAAATATATAATAGGTTTGCAAATCTTTTTCCAAAGGAACTAACAGATAAATATGCTTTTCTTTTTAAATGTGTACATGATTGAGGAAATGAATTGCCCATGCATTCAGTAATAGCATGATTCACGAATTAAGACATTTCCTTTCACTTGCTATAAATATTTTTCACACTAACAGGATGCTTCTATTGTGTCAGGGCGAGTTGTGTCTAAAGCGCCCAACATTGCATGTATGCGACAGTTGTATGGGTTGGCCTTGCACATTTGATGCTTGATTGATTGAGTGGGGTTGGACGCCGTTTTCCACAATGTTTCAGTCATATCACGGCGGCCCGTTCACCTATTCGTGTGTTTCTGGGCTTTCTTACACCAGTACTCCACACAACATTCTTTTCAAGAAACTAGCTGCTTTTCCACATATACTGTAAGCCCATTGGTGGAAGACAAATGACGCTTGTCACAGTGACTTTTGCCTGACGTCGGGTTCGCTGGGGTTCGAACTCACAACGCCTGGATTGACAGACCGCGTCGCTACCGACTGAGCTACCGGGGTTCGGCATTTGAATAGTGAAGACTTTAAGCTTATCTTCCGGTATACATTTGTACATCACTACTTCAAACTTTGAACCTTTCCACATTTTGACGCTACTGCAGTAGACTCATTTTGCCACAATGACTTCAACTCTTATTTGAGTTAATAATTAGACATTATCCATAATTTGCCTAGATGTTTTTCCAAATCGCCTGATGTGTCTTATTTGCGAACAGATTCAGATAAGAAAGGAACTATACTATTCTTAGTTGCATAATGGTTGATAGCTCAGCATGTATTTATAAGATGTTTACTCTACACGTATATTGCTGATATATACCTGTACTATTTTGGGGGTTTTCATGATATAATGATTCGGTATTTTTACCATCATATGCGTAACTAATAGCTCGTTATTCCGATAGAATGATTCATTATTTCGCTTTCCGATGTAAAGATTTGTTTTTACGAAATAACATTTCGGTGTACCCAATTAATCGTACTTCCAATTTAAAGATTCTATTTTTACTAAATAACATTTCCGTTTTTACCCGATAATACTTCCTTTTCCCGTTAAAATGGTTCTTTTTTCCAATATAAAGATTCTATTTTAACTAAATAACATTTCCGTTTTTACACTATACTACTTAATTTTTCCATTAAAATGGTTCGTTTTTCCAATATAAAGATTCTATTTTTACAAAATAACATTTCCGTTTTTACCCGATAATACTTCTTTTTCCCGTTAAAATGGTTCTTTTTCCAATTTAAAGATTCTATTTTTACTAAATAACATTTCTGTTTTTACCCTATAATACTTAATTTTTCCATTAAAATGGTTCGTTTTTCCAATATAAAGATTCTATTTTTACTAAATAACATTTCCGTTCTTACCCGACAATACTTCATGTTCCCGTTAAAATGGTTCGTTTTTCCAATTTAATCATTCATTTTCAGAAAATAACATTCGTTTTCGTTTTCCGATATATAGATAATGGTTTATTTACAGAATAATATTTCGACCTGCTTAGAAAAGAAACGTGTACTTCACATCGGCAGTCTACAAAATTAACATTGAATGGAGTTCAAACGGTATTCATTTATATCACGGCGGCCAGTTAATAAACATGAGTATATTTACAATACAAGCATATAAGCTCATTGTGCATACTGTTACATAAGTAACATACATGACAATGATGGTTTCCAAATTATGATATTACAAACATTATTGATTGATTGGTGTTTTTCCCCGCCGATTTCAACAATTGTTCAGTTATATCATGTCGTTTCTTGGGTAAGTTACCAGTACTACTGGTCCATTTATCCTGACTCAAGCCAGTCATTCGTAATGCTAACCGCCCACAACCCTGGGCGCCTAGGACGGCAGCCACTACTACCATTTTTAAAGTATTTGGTATGACCCGGCCGGGGATCGAACATGAGGCTCTCCACTGAGGCGGTTACTAAACATTTAAATTAATTTACCAGTTGACTAATCAGATGTTATATCCTTAATAAATTCCAATCACCGAGGTATCAGATGTAGTATTACTTCTATAATCCACGATAGAACACACACGTATGAATGTCTAAGTTATTCCTATAATCACTTAACATGTTAATGGTCTCAGCTGTGAATCAGTTTCTCACTAAAATAACGTCTCTTATATCAACTGACCCTCGTACCCGAGTTTCGACATTCTTTTCAGCAAGTGAAAATGTCGTTCGAATACCTTTATCAGTTGTGTTAATTTATCCATTTCCCGAAAACGGGCCAGTGGAACATTTTATCTTCATCGAAATAAACTGCATTTGTACCTAATGGGAAACGAAAGTAGAAATGTAACTGATACGTGGAAATGACCGAAAGTGGGTCACGTTATGTAAACTTTACGATGTGTTGTTTACATATTTATATAAGTTTAATATTTTATGACATGTGTTGGTATAATACATACATGATGATATAATAATATGAAAGTAAGGTATTTAATACAAGTGATCTTAATTTATATTGCAAATAGAAATGGATATGAAAAAAGTTTTAGTGGTAAATACTTGGCCGCTGTCATATGAAGTAGTGGCTTGAACAACTGTATTTGAAAGAGTATAAATACAAGGAACATCTCTTCATTATCACAATTAGTGCACGTGCTGCAAAAGAGATCTGCAGACGAATGCACAAGCTGACATGCACAAAGATCTATTAACTCTTTCAGCGCCGAATTGTTTGAAGTAGACTCTTCCATGTTCCAAATCGGGCGTCTACATTTCTCATTTGATAAAAGTTTGGACTATTTTGATAAATAAAAGGCAGACAATGCTGATTTCAGGTGAGACAGCTCGTTACGAGCTGACTCACCTGAATCTGTATTGTTTGCAAAAAATTCAATATTGCCTTTGGCGCTGAAAGAGTTGAGATCCCGAATTGCTACACGTTTGCGACTCGTATACCAAAACATCTATTGTGTTCACACTATAGCTGCTCAACTGTTCGTATAGAAATTGGAAGTTTATAAATTCTGAATATGGAGTAAATGATTCGAATGATATTAAACATTTGAGTCGTGCGGCTTGATAACCAAGCAGCACCTATGCTACAAATGTAGGTCCCGATCGAACTGTGCACCCACACTGTCTGATCTGGATCCTTTATGTTCACCAAAAGCAGCAGAGTCCATTCATTAAACATGTGTGTGATTTGCTTTCAGTGTAAATCCAAATCAACATGCATATCTGCACTGTTTAGGCTAGATCTACAAAGCTCGCTAGAAACGTGAATGAATCCTTAAAATAGTGTGACCTTTACACGTATTATAAAATGACATGCTATTATGGTCATTTATATCGCTTAAACATGTCACTGTCTTTAGCTCAGGTGGTCATCTTGTGCAGCGGAGGTGAACGGTTTGAAAACTTTTAAATAAAGGACACCATTTGAGCGAACGGTGAGAAAATAAAGGAGTCCAATCCGTGCATTTCGTGGTCAGGTGAGCTAATATAAACCATTTCAAATACTGGTTGGGTTAAAGTTTCATATATTTATTATGAAAAACCATTTCAAATACTGCTTGGATTAAAGTGTCATATATTTATTATGACTACCAGTAGTGGTTGCAGTTTCTAAAAATAATGATGACTGGTTTGGGTTAAAGTTTCTTAAAATAATAATGACTGGTTTGTAGTTGAAGTTTCTTAAAATAGAAATAGTAATGGTTTGTGGTTGAAGTTTCTTAGAATAATAACGACTGGTTTGGGTTGAAACTTCTTGAAATTATATTGACTGGTTGTGGTTGAAGTTTCTTAAAATAATAATGACTGGTTTGTAGTTGAAGTCTCTTAAAAAAGTAAAAGTAATGGTTTGTGGTTGAAATTTCTTAAAATAATAACGACTGGTTTGGGTTGAAACTTCTTAAAATAATATTGACTGAATGTGGTTGAAGTTTATTAAAATGATAATGACTTAATGTGGTTGAAGTTTCTTAAAATGATGATGACTGATTGTGGTTGAAGTTTCTTAAAAAAGTTATAGTAATGGTTTGTAATTGAAGTTTCTTAAAATAATAACGACTGGTTTGGGTTGAAACTTCTTCAAATAATAATGACTGAATGTGGTTGAAGTTTCTTAAAATGATAATGACTGATTGTGGTTGGAACTTCTTAAAATAATAATGACTGGTTTGGTTTAAAGTTTCTTAAAATAATATTGACTTATGGTCAGCCTAGACAAGATGTCAATTTGCTGTAAATATGAATCGATACATTTTAAACTCGTGTATACGAATTGAGCCTAAGCATGAAAACAAACTAAATCGCCGAAAACTTAATAGATACATATTTAAATATCAATACATAGATAAACAGTTTAACAATGGGTTACTCCCATGCCATATCCTTCCTATCGAATACATGAGGCTCCCAATATCACTAACTAGACTTGTCCCAGTCTTATTGATTGTCGTATCTTTACGCTTATCCTGCTCAAGATGAAATAAATAAATTCGATTGAGAACTGAGGATTGAGATTATTGAGCACATTGACTGTCTCTTATATCTCTCCCTCTCTCTATGTCTGTCTGTATGTCTGTTTTCTCTCTCTCTCTCTCTCTCTCTCTCTCTCTCTCTCTCTCTCTGTCTCTGTCTCTGTCTCTCTCTCTGTCTGTCTGTCTGTCTGTATCTCTCTCTCTCTTTCTCTCTCTCTCTCTCTCTCTCTCTCTCTCTCTCTCTCTCTCCCCCCTCTCTCTCTCTCTATCCCCCTCTTTCTCTCTCCCTCACTCTCTCGCTCTCTCTGTCTCTATCTCTCTCTCCTTTCTCTCTCGCTATATATATCGCTCTCTCTCTCTATCTCTCTTTCTCCCTCTCTCTCCCCACTCTCTCTCTATATATATATCTCTCGCTATCTCTTCCCTTATATGTCTGCTTTTCTCCCTCCCTCTACGTGTGTGTGTGTGTGTGTGTGTGTGTGTGTGTGTGGTTTACCCTCTTTCTTTCTCCGCAACCCTCTTTCCCCTCTCTCTCTGTCTCTCTCTCTCATTCTATCTCTCTTAGTATCTCATCACAAAAAACAAACTTTTAACAACGGCTAGTGTGAGTTTTGAGCAGTCTCTGTTAAGGGAAATGCTTTGCATTCAAACTTGTTTGTTCACGAAAATATATATAACAAAAAGGTGAGTTTTTAGGATTTATGAGGAAGTAAATGTTGCATGTTATAGTCTTTATCAATAACACACGGTTATTTCATCATAATCCCTTCTCCTCATACAACAACTCAACATACAACAGAAACAATTGGGCTTATCATAGTAAAACTCTAGAAAAGAAAATATAACTATTGTATTAAGTTAAAAACATTTAATTTAAAGGAAATAGTCAAAATGCGTCTGCATGGGTAAACACCGTTAACTAGTATTATAACTGTACTATACATGCAGGGATTGACACTTATTCATACATCACTCAATGTTATTGGTAGAAACATACGGTGTAGTTGAAGACCAGACTACACATATGTGTAGTTGTAGACCAGACTACACATATGTGTAGTTGTAGACCAGACTACACATATGTGCAAATCGATCGGAATCTACAATGTTTAGAATAAAATACCAATTAAGGTAAACAAATATGTCAAGGGTTTCTGCGGTTTTGATCGAGTGACGCGTACTTCACACGTCTTATCACCCTTTTCCTTCAAACAACAAAAGGTGCTGCATACGACATTAAAAAACATCCAGGCGCACATACTAAATATCTCTCTCAAAGAAAGGACTTATTGAGTAGAGTTGACAACACTACGGCAAAAGGAGAACATGTCATTATGAGGAACTATTTCTCCCTTTACTAAGTAAGATATTTTTCATAAAACGTACGCCTAATATTCATCAAAATGTGTCAGCAGGTTGGGAAGGGTTCATTTGCATTGCCTTACTCCCACAGCTTTTTTTTTTTTATCAAAGGTGCAGTTTGCACTTTGACTTCTGTTACTTGGGTTCGGGGTTAACCCTTTCCCTCATACGACAATTCTGCAGCAGACGACTTCGAACATATTTTGTCAAAAACTGGAAAATCTCTATAATTGAATGGATAACCTATGACTAAAAGTGGAAACATGGTGGCAAAATGAGAAATTGCTCGTTCTGAGCAATTTCTTCTTTTGTCATTATGTTTTCAAAAAGCCGTCTGCTGCAGAACAGAAAGCGTCTATATGAGGGAAAGGGTTAAATAAAAGTGAAAAAGGAAATTGCAAACGGCTACTCGAAAAATATCTCCAGAACTATAAAATGAACATACAATGAAAAAGAACTTGTGAATACATTATGAAGATTCTTTTTTTTTTTAGATAATATTGGGGATATAATTACTTGCTGTTTGTATGATAACCGACAAAGTTATCTGATTAACCTAGTTCCACATACAGACGCTTTCTGATGGTTCTGCAAACATATGACCTTTGAAAAACATTACGGCAAAATGAGCAATTTCTCCATTTGTCATATTTTTTCCATCTTCATTCAACAATTATACTTTCATCGAATGCTGCATATTTCTTGTATGTTGGAAAGGTTTAACCCCTTCCCTCATAGAGACGCTTTCTGACGCCTCTGCAGCAGACGGCTTTTTGAAAACATGGTGACAAAAGAAGAAATTGCTCAAAACGAGCAATTTCTCCTTTTTTCCACAATGTTTTCCACTTTTTGTCATAGGTTATCCATTCAATTACAGAGATTTTCGAGTTTTTGACAAAAGATGTTCAAAGTCGTCTGCCGCAGAATTGTCGTATGAGGGAAAGGAATGAGGTAGAATAAACACTACGTTCATTCAAATAGTTTGAGACACGCATTGGCATACTATCATAGTGGAGTTTGGCAAGACACATTTTCTAGCCTAGTACTGGTTTGTATACCCAGGGATCATGAATAAGTCTACTGTTCCCATGATATAACTGAAATAATGTTGAAAACGGTGTTAACCCCCCCAAAGAAAAACCAATAAAAAAAACCGCATTGACATACTACAAGAATATTTCTTTCAACCTGGAAAGAATGGCAACATTTCAACAAAAAAAGAAAAGAGAGCCACAATGTATATGTACTTTATACAGTTAAATAGAATGTTATACTGTTCTAATACTTTTCACATTAGGACCTTACTCCAGTCTAGATTTGGAGTTAACCCTTTCCCTCATATAGACACTTTCTGACGCCTCTGCAGCAGGCGGCTTTTTAAAAACATAGTGACAAAACATGAAATTGCTCAAAACGAGCAATTTCTCCTTTTGCCACAATGTTTACCACTTTTAGTCATAGGTTATCCATTCAATTATAGAGATTTTCTATTCTTTGACAAAATATGTTCAAAGTCGTCTGCTGCAGAATTGTCGTATGAGGGAAAGGGTTAACTGACATTGAAATGACAATCACAGATCGTCGCGTGAATTTCCCCCTCCGTATCGGAAGACGTGTGGGTTGACTTTCCCGGCAGGGTCTAGATTATACATGCAGAGACACGCTGAATTATAACTCCCAAATAACCTACGTCGTATCGACTTAATTGGAGATCCTGTGGAAACGGAAACAGACCTTAATCATTGACTGGTTTCGCAAGTGGCCCCGGATTATGACTTTAATCAAGTTAACCGCATACGACTTTGGAAACATCTTTAGCAAAAACATAGACAATATCATATAATGAAACTGTAATTATTGAAAAGAGTTGACATCATTAAGGCAAAAAGAGAAATTGCTAATTATGAACGATTTCTCCTTTTTTCCGCAATGTTTTCAAACGACGTTTGCTGCAGAGGCGTCTTTACTTGGGAAAGGGTTGAATACCACGCTTACTATTATTCTAAAATTCACAAATCATTAGTGACAATATTTCAAAATGCTGGTAGCCTACCGTTTGTAATTTGAATCCCCTCAAATGACAAATAATAATTAATTAAGACTTATCGATGAATGCGGGCCTTTCCCTCATATAGACGCTTTTGATGCCTCTGCAGCAGACGTCTATTTGAAAACATAGGGACAAAAGAAGAAATTGCTCAAAACGAGCAATTTCTCCTTTTGCCACAATGTTTTCCATTTTTGGACAAAATACGTTCAAAGTCGTCTGCTGCAGAATTGTCGTATGTGGGAAAGGGTTAAAATTGAAGCCAGAGGGAAAGGGTTAAAAGTTATTAACGCCCAGTGACGATTGCAATCTGCATTTGCAACAATACGCATGATTTTCATCACCCCAAACGACAAATAAGAATTGATTAAGACTTATCGAAGAAGAATCAGTGCGGCAATAGAACATCTCACGTTTTAACTTATTTATTTTATACGCGATGTGTTCACTTATTGATTGGATTTGGGTTTTACGCCATTTTTCAACATTATTTAAAGATTTTTTACGACAACCGAACACTTTTTCGTGATACCAAGGAAACTTGATAAAACCAATACTTGGCTAGGAAATATGCCTTTTCCAATGGTTAAGTAAACAGTTAGTCGTCCTTTAATTGGTTGTCATCAGATTACAAACAAATGTATTTCTTTTAATTGGAAAGTACCGAAAATAAAAACGAAACAAGAATAAAACATCGCTTCGTATACAGGAAGATAAAACGATACAGAATAGTAAACGGAAGCTTAAATCGGGTTGTGGTTTACAAAAACAAACCACAGCGAGACAGACAGACGGACAAACAGACAGACCTTGTCAACTTATCTTAGGAATAAAATGCATAGAACAATTTCTCGATTTGAAGGATCGCTGATAAAGCCTATACCTAACCGCGTTATTCCGAATGCATAAAGTTTCAACATGCTCAAGTTGAAAATGTGGCCTCTAGAGTGTTAACAAGATTTTCCTTCAATTTGACCTAGTGACCTAGTTTTTGACCTCAAATGGCCTCATGGTTCAGAGGTCATTCGCTGGGTGAAAAGAGTCCGTTTACCAATTTCTCTGATATTGACTATTTCAGACATCTTTTCTGCCGACGTCCTTTGAAATCAAAGGCAAAACGGAGAATAGGTCTAAAATGACAACTTTCTGAGTTTTCACAATTTTTTCCAACTTTCATAGAAATTATACTTTCAATTGTTTCGACCCTTGACGTTGCTAAATTGATATTAGTTGAATGGTGTGATTATTCCATCATATCCGTTTATTTATGACAAACGAATATCAATCACTTGATAATTCTTAAATGCTTGATTAGGTTCGTAAAGGCATTCACTGTGGTTTGTTTTTGTAAACCACAACCCGATTTAAGCTTCCGTTTACTATTCTGTATCGTTTTATCTTCCTGTATACGAAGCGATGTTTTATTCTTGTTTCGTTTTTATTTTCGGTACTTTCCAATTCAATGAAAAACATTTGTTTGTAATCTGATGACAACCAATTAAAGGACGACTAACTGTTTACTTAACCGTTTCCCTCATATAGACGCTTTCTGACGCCTCTGCAGCAGATGGCTTTCTGAAAACATAGTGACAAAAGAAGGAATTGCTCAAAACGAGCAATTTCTCCTTTTGCCACAATGTTTTCCATTTTTAGTCATAGGTTATCCATTCAATTATAGAGATTTTCCTCTTTTTTTTTTGACAAAATACGTTCAAAGTCGTCTGCTGCAGAATTGTCGTATGAGGGAAAAGGTTAAAAGTTATTAACCCCCAGTGACGATTGCAATCTACATTTGCGACAATACGTTCCAATCCAAGCTGAACATGATGAACAGAACAGAACAGAACATATTTATTTGACTTATACAAAATACATGCATCTCGTCATACAAAACATATTTATACATGAATTAACGCAAATCATGATGTTCAACACCGTTTTGAAAGATTCTATGTCGGAATCACGCATTGTGCTTATTCGAATAAGCCAGCGCGAATGCACAGTGCCGCGGACGGTCGCGGGTTCGATCCCTGGGCGGGTTAAACCAATCCTTAAACAATGTTAATTACTTTACCTCCTTTGCTCTCAGGACTGTGAGGCATTTGTCGTGCTCGAGCATTAATACGATTTATTTCAATTATCTGTTATCCAAATTCTCGCAAATTAGTCATATCTGCACAGCGAGGGTAAAACACAAGTTCATCACAGTCAGGTGCACTTCAATACTTCAATTGCAACCATGGAGTTCATAGTAAGCACTCATGGACGTAGTAAACTGTGGTATTATATGCAGGCCACACGCTTACACATTAAAATCCAAATCAACAATGAGCCAGCGATGGGAATGTATCCAAGGACGAGGAAAAGTTTATTTTGAAAAAGAGATCAGTTGTTGCCGTTCCCTCTCATGTGTTATTTCTTCCCCATTCGATACTGTTCTTTGCGAGAGAAAAAGTGCAAAACAATTTCTACTCCTTTTTTTCAGAAAATGTTCAACTTTGTTCAGTACTCATAATAGATCCTTTCAAAACTAATGCCTTAATTGATGTTGATGTTGATGTAAATGTCGTCTCGTATGTATACGAAAGGGTTACTCCAATGAATATTTAATATATTTTTGCAGTATACATATCGACGAGGATAATGTCAGTCTACGAAGGGGATAATGTCCGCTTTCATCAATCCGGTGAAGGGGGCTAATGACCGCCTTATAAGGGGATAATCATCACCGTATGTGAAGGGGGCTAATGACCGCCTTATAAGGGGATAATGACCGTATGTGAAGTGACTAATAACCGCCTTATAAGGGGATAATGACCGTATGTGAAGTGACTAATGCCCGCCTTATAAGGGGATAATAACCGCATGTGAAGGGGATACTCGCCACATGGCATTACTGCCGAGCGCGAGTTTAAACAACGTCATAAAGCAAGCTTGTGAAGGGGCTAACGTCCACATAAGCAGTTTTTTAACGAAGGGGATAATGTCCTCAGGAGCTAATGTCCGCCATTCCCAAAAAAACACCATACAATAGAATTATACAATATATCATTACATTGCTAAACAAAACAACCACGAGTCAACGGAGAGTACTTCATACACCTAATGACATTATTGCACCAAACCGTCTCATTGATGGTTATGTGTATTTCGACACGCGTTATCGTGTGTGTATATAAGTGATTTCATTCATTGTTAACCCTTTCCAAAATGCAGACGCTATTTGAATGCGTTACAGGATATGACTTTTGCCAATTATGTGACGAAAGGAGAAATTCCTCGTCACGGGCGATTTCTCATTTTCCACGATGTTTTCAAATTTAAGATACATGTATGTCCTTATTGTTATATTGATTTTGTCAAATTCGTCTGCCACCGATTTTTAGTATGGGAAGGTGGGAATGCGGGAAGGGGTTTAGGCGGTGGTTTGAGATCACAAGGATGTGTCAAGATATATGTGACGTTAGGCAAACGTTCGCGAATCCCTCAGTTACTCTGTTAGTTATGGGTGAACGCTAAATACCAAGAACGGTATAATAAGAACAGGGACGTAGATAAGATCCTGAATAAGATAATGAATTAAATAAAACCACACTAATACATGTTTTATATTTCGCTTTAAACCCATTTCAAGATACCTCAAATTTGCAGCAGACGATTTTTGAAAATGTCTAAGCACAAATTTGGAAACTCTACAAATAAAAGTTAAATAATTTAATAGAGTTGAAAAGATTTTGACAAAAAAAAATTCTTATTGTGAGCAATTTCTTCTTTTTTCACACTGTATTCAAAAGTCGTCCCCTACAAAAGTGTAAAAATGCGCCTGTGTGAGGGAATTGGGTTATATACGTCATGTTGAAGTGACGCCAACATTATTTTCCATCCTAGACGACATTTTGTGTCAATATGGTGCTTCCACTATTCACGTTGTAACACGTTTTTTCCTGGAAAGTGTCCAAAGCAGAATACCCTAAAAATACCCTGATATAAACCGATGTGTAAGCTATTTCTAGAAACAATTGTAATCCGCCTGTCAAACAGGAAGCAAGTATTGTAGATAAAATAGCATGTGTACATGTACATATATCTACACTGTACGAACGAATTTAGATTAAAGTTAGTGTATATGACCGACCCACTCAGTGATAAGGTTTCAAATTACGCTAATATTCCGTAATAATAAACCTGATTTTCGACTTGTAAGGCTAGTGTGACTCGAGCTGAATGTAATGCTTATGTGATGTGAGATTACAGATTATGTGCATGTACTATATATATTTATGAGCGGGAGAAACCATGATATAAACGGATGTGTAGCCCCAGTGGCGTAGCTCCCTTTAGACACTGTAGACACTAAAATGCCCCCAAAATGCAGCTGCGGCGATACACGTCTGCGTAATATATCGACCAGATCAGCCTGCGCTGTCCGCGCAGACTGATCCGGCCGACACATTCCGTCTAAAGGGGGGGGGGGGGATAGATATATAAGTGATTCCTGAAACAGAAAATCCACAGGTGGCGAAAAGTGTATAACCGGGTACACCTGTATGGCATGCTTAGGCTGATCCGGATCGATACTTTACGCAGAGTCCACAATGTTGAATTTCTCACGAGACGGCCTACACATTGATTATTGCCAAGCTACGCCCCTGGTAGCTATTTCTAGACACACTTTTATCCGACTGTCAAACAGGAAGCAAGTAGTGTAGATAACATCATGTGTACATGAATTACTTTATATATATATATATGAGCCGTTCCGCGAGAAAACCAACAGTGTGGACTCTGGATCAGCATGCTGCGCAGACTAACCCGGACAGACACTATTCGCCTCCTCTGGATTTTCTGTTTCATGAATCATTACTCTTCACTTCTTAACCCTCGAGACGGAATGTGTCGGCCCGGATCAGCCTGCTCTGTCCATAATGTTGGTTTTCTCGTGGAGCGGCTAATATGTAATTGGAGAGTCGTAAGTATATTGGGGTAGATTACACCAAACTTGGCTTGTGTTTTAACGGGTTGTTAAACATTGGTATACACCTTTTAAGTAACATATTCATTCTATACTTAGAAGAAACATGAAAACCCCCTCCTTAATATTGGATTTATTTTTAAAGCTGACACTTTAATAATCTTTCAGGTGATATACATGTATATGTATGCTACCATTTTCGCAAAATGGATTGAAGTTGTGCGTTTTGAGGACTGGAATTTCTTCAAATCCTGTTTGGACTTATTTCAGACTGACACCGTATATCTAGATTAGACTGCATTATAGAAGAAGACCGTATATATTTAGATTGGACTAGGTGGATTCGCTTGTTGAAATGAGTGTAGCCTGAATGCAAATCATTACGATTGATCCCTAGAACGCTGCTAAGTTAAACAATCAATTATAATAAAATAATTTTTTTTTTTTATAAAACCAAAGACCTTTGAATGTTCTGACTTTCTCGCGCACGAGCGATCCACACAATATTCACCACAGACAATTGGCCGCCTTACCACATGGAGGTGTCACCGTGATATATTTAAAATATGTTGAAAATGGCGTAAAATTCCGATAAAACAAAACGTGTGGAACGCCGCTACTCATACTGAGTCCCCACATGGATGGGCGGGGCGATATTTTTTACTTAGAGTGGTGGTTCGAGTGTGACTCAATTCTTTGTGTTTATAAATACCTTTTACTTAAACCATACACAATCCCTAGTTTCACTGAAAACCCCCCACAACGTACGTTCAAACATAAGATATCAGACGAAAGGATTATTCGAACAATTACATTATAATTAGTCAAGAGAACGTAGCGAGGTACACAATGTAGTAGTGTGTTCGTTAAAAGTAGTCACTAAATGTCTTCGATATGTTATGGCCCCGGTTATTCATTGTCTCAGATGATTGACATGTCAATGTGAGTATAGGCGCCCAGTCACCTTCCACCAGTGGGGTAAATGGTGAATTCAGGAAATAAGTCAGTTTCCTGGAAAGAATGTCGTGTAGGACACTGATGTGAGAATACCAGGAAACACGTATAAATGTGTTGTAACTTGATTACAGTGGAAAACGGCTTTAACTCTTTCAGCGCCAAAGGCAATATTGAGGTTTTTGCAAACAATACTGATTCAGGCGAGTCAGCTCGTAACGAGCTGTCTCACCTGAAATCAGCATTGTTTGCCTTTTATTTATCAAAATAGTCCAAACTTTTATTACATGAGAAATGGAGACGCTCGATTTTGAACATGGAATAGTCTACTTCAAACAATTCGGCGCTGAAAGAGTTAAACTCCAATCGATGAACAATAGCTTCAGACACCGTAGCTAAGGGCGATACACGAGCCTGTCCATGCACAAGGTTTTAACAAGACCTTTACGTATATACCCTGCTCTGATTATCCTGCACATCCTAGCAGTCTGATCTACATCCACACTGTTCGAACAAAACTACTTCCAAAGGACTTTTAGAAGCTTCTGATGCGTTGTGAATATATTAATAAAACCGAAGAGATCCACAGGCTGATCTGAAACTAGGCTATTTACAAATCCTAATTTGTCCCCATTTCGCATGAACCGGCTGACGTGGTGTACCAATCTCCTCGGTTAGCCATGTATGGTCATATTAATCCTATTGTTCCCGACATACATGACGAATGGTAAATTAAGTCAATCATATGATAGACATATGAGTGGATGAATGAATAAATGAACGGTATACATTATACCGACCCAACGGGAATCGAACCCTGGCCAACCGCCCTTGAAGGCCGACACTCTGACTAGAACCATCGAACCATCGAGGAAGAAATTGATAACCGGATAAAATACCTTTCTGAATCACTTTATGTAAAATTTATTTCCCCCTCTTCCTTTATAAAGACGCAAGTGTACATGATGACGTTTGGAACATTCTGGAAAAGGGAGAAACTGATTAAATCGAGCAATTTCTGCTTGAACAAAAAAAAAAAATCAACTGTCTATGACAAAACAATATTTCCAAATTTCAATAAATGTTACAATTATTTTCTGTAATCATACAAAAGCAGGAAACTTTAAAAATGAAATAAAGACGGTTACATTAAAGTCGATGTTAAATTTATTCCTTAAACTAACGATCAATAAATAAAAAATAACTCACCGATTTAATCTCAACAAACATAGAACTTTTTATTTCCAGGATAATCCCAAATTCTTTTTTTTAAACAATTTAAATAAATAGCAATCAACTAGCTACACGTATGGTTTATAGATATGAAATAAATATATCTGAACGAAATTGCTCGGTTGTATGTATTATCGTTTCCTAAAAATACATTCGTTTTAAACCTCTTCCAGGAAACGAAAGTACGAGGAATTCAGACCGATTGTTTCCCTTATATTCTACGTTTACGCTTCACATGTATGTACTGTACATTTATGAAGGATACATAACCCTTTCCCTCATACGACAATTCTGCAGCAGACGACTTTGAACATATTTTGTCAAAAAATGGAAAATCTCTAAAATTGAATGGATAACCTATGACTAAAAGTGGAAAACATTGTGGCAAAAGGAGAAATTGCTCGTTTTGAGCAATTTCTTCTTTTGTCTCTATGTTTTCAAAAAGCCGTCTGCTGCAGAGGCGTCCGAAAGCGTTTATATGAGGGAAATGGTTAAGCAGTGCTCTGAGAAAAATCAACCTTTGGACATTTGCGAATATTGTAGACCCAGATCAGTCTTCGTATTCGAGCAGTACAATAACAAATATACATTACTTACGAAACTAATGAATAATATGTATTTGAATCAGATATCCTAGATTATTATCCTAAGGCACGTCGTTTACAATATGTTCCGTAAACAGATATCTTAAAAGATATATATCTAAGATATCAGATAAATGAATGACTAGTCGTGTTACTATTCATTCGAGTGAGGAAATTACATTAATATTGAGAGATATCTGTATAACATAAAGAAATTTCTCGCTTAATTAGAGATATATTTTGCTTTTTTAGAAGATATCTCTTAATGGCAATCATCGGTGGGTTATCTCCCCAATTCATATTTGTGGTGGCGCTTCGGTCAAGTAGGTCCTTGAACCGGTTGTCCTCGGATTTTATCGTAGTGGGCGTTCCCACTATTGTAAACATTGAACATTATGGAAATAAATGAACTAAATAATGCCTGAAACGACGTGTTGTGTTCCTAAATGCTCGCGAAAAGGGAGACATTTGTTTCCTAGTGATATTTCACGACGGAAAATGTGGGTGCACGCCATAAAAAGGGGAGAAACCAAATACGGAAGTTGGTCACCAAAGACGTATTCGTACATTTGTGAAAATCACTTCATACCAGACGACTACAACTCACTTACATATGCTGGTAAGAAAATTATTGCATTCGAAACATAAGTAGCTCTGTTATCCGAATTTGTATATTTCCTTCGTCATACAGTTTCGACAGTTTTAGTCAATGCGTTCCCAGTATACTTTTATGATAACTCGCACAGCAACTTGACATTCCTATTTCGACACTAGACGTCTACGTGTCCTTCGAACAGATGATTATTATTTATAAGACCGGGTCGTGTTTCAAAATTATTTGATAAACGAATTCTTTTACAGACCACGTTTTATTTGATGCCACATTTATTTATATTGTTTCTTTCAATGGGTCCTCTCATGTGTTTTTCACATATGAATGAGTCTTAGGTTTTTTTCACATTTTAATGAGTCCTGGCAAAATCTAACGAGTCTAGTAGGACTCCGGATGCGCATCATGATTCATATTGAAACATTATGATAGTCTATCAATACTATTGTAAAAAGACTGACATTAAAACATTAAATCATGAAAAATGGATGTTCTGTCTGCGTACATAAATGCCTCGACCACAGGTTGAGTGGCCATGCAATGCAATCCCTTTCACACCTTTTTTCACTATGTATATAAGGGGAAAAGGCATGGCCACTCACTGATTACTTTTAAACCTAACAAGTATGGTGTGTGCCCTTTATTAATTGTTGAGAATACAGATGTGTTTTATGCCTTTCAGGTACTGATCGACAAAATAAGACACTGAAGAAGTCAGCTGTACCAAGAGTTTTTGCCTGGACTTGTTCTGAGACCGCCTTGAAAGCCCAGGTTCAAAAAAGTCGATGCAATGCCAGGGAATCAACAAGACGTAAAGTGTTCCAGGATATCACGAACACCTCTGCAGACTATGATGTGGGTCAAGAACATGCAGAGCCAGAATATATAGCTTACAAACTTGATCTTGTCAGTGATGATCTTGATGTCGGAGCTTGTGCAGAAGTGTTTACAGTCACAACAGAGAATACATTAGATGTAGAGGTCCACAGAGAGCCCATTATAATTCAATCTGTTGATGCATGTATGCAGACTCCTAAAGTGGCTGCTTACAGTATTCATAACTTTGAAAACGATTCAGCTGCTGTCCATTTCTACACAGGATTAGAAACATACATGAAATTTTTTCTTATCCTTAACACATTAGGTCCTGCAGCATTTCAGCTGAATTATGTTTATCATTCAGTCAGTAACGTCACTGTCCCTGACCAGTTGTTCCTTGTTTTGATGAAATTGAGAAGACACACAACTAACTTTGAATTATCTAGAATGTTTGGTATTGCAGAAAGTGTTGTTGCTAATGTCTTTTTAACATGGGTTTTATTTATGTACAGACAATGGAAAGAGCTTGACATTTGGCCTACTCAGAAATTAGTGAGATACTTTGCTCCTTCAGGCTTCAAGAGAAACTATCCGAACACTAGAGTGATCATAGATGGTACAGAATGCCCCATTAAAAAACCAAAGAACCCAAGTGCACAACAGACAACATTCTCAACTTATAAAAATAGAAACACTATTAAAGTCTTAGTTGGTGCTACTCCTGGGGGACTCGTTTCATATGTATCTGATGCATACGGTGGTTCAACAAGTGATCGGCAGATTGTTGAGCGCAGTGCCCTAACATCAATGTGCTCTCTGAATGACAGTATTATGGCGGACAAAGGGTTTAATGTTCAGGACATATTTGCGCCTTTCGATATTCACATCAACATACCGACATTCTTCAAAAAAAAGAACAGAATGAACAGTGAAACAGTTATTAGGGATAGAAAGATTTCTAGAAAACGAGTTCATATCGAAAGGATTATTGGACTTGCCAAAACATATCGTATTCTTGTCGAACCGATGACTGCCACAGAGACCAAACTGTCCTCAGAAATTGTTTTTATATGCTTCATGCTCTGTAACTTTAGAAACAGCATTGTTCCCCGCTATGCTTGAATCGAAGATGTAAACTAGTCAAAATGGGAGTGCATGTTATATTTGCATTGTGAATTCTATGATATTTCTTTGTGAGATTTTTTATTTGTAGAATGTCAGTCAGGGGTACAAACAACTGATAACCTTTCCATTTAAATCTTTAAAACAGAACTGACCACATAAAACATGAGTTTCATTTATCATTAATAATTGATTAAGTGAAACTCCTATGTTATGTGGATGTGGATAATCATACTTGTACCAGTTACCTGTCCATAGTTATGATAACAACAAATATTCATAATGTAAGTATGTTTAATTTGAAATAAACATTAAACAAAGCATCACAAAAATGATAACTAATAATGATTGAACAGTGCAACAAACAAGTTATTTACACAAGGCAAATATTTTGATACAAAATGTAGAAAGTATATTTACACTCAAATCAGTAGCAATAACCACAGAGGCAAGTATCTAAATGCAGAAGAATTTCTCCACAACTGTGTCTGACAGTCTGAGATCCTCATCATAAAATGACTGCAGTTTATCAAACTTAGAAGAAATAAGTTATTGTGCAATTTCCAATGGTAAATTAAAGTTGACAGCAAACTTTGTATAGCCATTTCAACTTATACATGAATCTTAAGCAGAAAACTTTTGAAAAACATTGTGGCAAAAGGAGAAATTGCTTGTTTCGAGCCATTTCTCCTTTTGTCACAAAGTTTTCAAAAGTTGTCTGCCACAATGTTTTCAACTTTTTCAGTCATTACACTTGCATTTATAGAGATTTTTCATGTGTTTGCATAGATGTTTTCGCAGTCGTCTGCTGCAGATTTGTTGTATGTGGGAAATGATAATCATTTTAAATTTTTGGCTTAAAAAAGACTGCATGACCAATTTTGTCAAGAATTGGAAAGCACTTTTAATGTTTCTCAAAAATGCCTTGTATATCATACATGTAAAAAAAAAGATTATTGTTTGAAGAGAATTAAGATATATTGCCTTTTAATTTAAAAAAGTCTCTGTAAATTTAGCACTATGAACCATTTCATCCAAATAATATCTGTCTTATTATCCAACCAACCCTATGTTGTTTGTACCCAAAAGGATGGAGATGATTCTTGTGAGTACCCACAACATAGGGTTAGCTGATAACATAAGGATTTCAGAACAAGCAAAACACTCCTTATCCAGAGTTCTGTTAATTTATTAAAAAATCTTATCATCAAAATTTAACTTAAATTTTGTTTTTCAGTTGGGTTTAAATAACAATGTTTACAACATTATTTCAGTTATATCACGGCAACAGCTCACTAATCCATCAAAATTTAAATAATAGTCATTCTCCAAATACTCAACATTCCTTATATCATAGATGATCTCAGTTGTAGTCATATGACTGCATGTACCTACTGTTTCATATTATTATGATCTCAAATATTTGTTTTAACCCTTTCCCGCATGATATAGATGCATTTTGATGCAACTGCAGCATGTTCTCCTTTTGCCACAATGTTTCCAACTTTTTTCAGTAATTATAGTTTATACCTACAATTATAGAGATTTTCCATGTTTTTTAGTAGACACTCTCAAAGTCGTCTGCTACAGATTTGCTGTATGTGGGATATGATAATCATTTTAAATTTTTGGCTTAAAAAAGACTGCATGACCAATTTTGTCAAGAATGGGAAAGCACTTTTAATGTTTCTCAAAAATGCCTTGTATATCATACATGTATAACAAAAGATTATTGTTTGAAGAGAATTAAGATATATTGCCTTTTAATTTAAAAAAAGTCTATGTAAATTTAGCACTATGAACCATTTCATCCCAATATCTGTCTTATCATCCGACCAACCCTATGATGTTTGTACTCAAAAGGATGGAGACGATTCTTGTGAGTACCCACAACATAGGGTTAGCTGATAACATAAGGATTTCAGAACAAGCAAAACACTCCTTATCCAGAGTTCTGTTAATTTATTAAGAAATCTTATCATCAAAATTTAACTTAAATTTTGTTTTTCAGTTGGGTTTAAATAACAATGTTTTCAACATTTTTCAGTTATATCACGGCAACAGCTCACTAATCCATCAAAATTTAAATAATAGTCATTCTCCAAATACTCAACATTCCTTATATCATAGATGATCTCAGTTGTAGTCATATGACTGCATGTACCTACTGTTTCATATTATTTTGATCTCAAATATTTGTTTTAACCCTTTCCCGCATGATATAGACGCATTTTGATGCAACTGCAGCAAGTTCTCCTTTTGCCACAATGTTTCCAACTTTTTTCAGTAATAATAGTTTATACCTACAATTATAGAGATTTTCCATATTTTTTAGTAGACACTGTCAAAGTCGTCTGCTACAGATTTACTGTATGTGGGAAAGGAAAGGTTTTTTTGTTATACTTTACTGTTTCATTATTGTTTGAACCTGTAATCACATGCATATTATATGCCTTGATATGAATAAAATGTTCATCAAATAATGTATGGATGTTTAATTTTGATACATCAGGAATTGCTCAATTATTTGAAAGAAGTGATAACTCTTTAATTAGCCATGCCCCGGTAGCTCAGTCAGTAGGGAGGCAGGCAGGCTGTCCAGGGGTTTAGAGTTCAAACACAAGCTATGCCAACATTCTTTTCCAAATTTGATAGAAGTCAGTGACAAGCATCATTCGTTTTCAACAATGGGCTAAAAGCAGCCAGTTGCTTTGAAAGTCTGTTGTGTGGGATAATGGTGTGAGAAAGCCAGTTAACACATGAGCTGGGGAACTGGCGGCTTTGAAATGACTGAAACGTTGTTAAAAACGGCATTCAACCCCAATGGATGAACTCTTTATGATACAGACAATTTTTGACAACATCGGGATGTAATTGTACATAACAAGCCGGTTTCATGTACTTCCTTTTACACGATTTTTCCCCTCTATTAATCCTTTCCAAAATATGGCAAATCCTGCTGCAGAAGACTGAAAACATCTAGGCAAAACTATGGGAAATCTCTATAAATGTAAGACTAATAACTGAATTGAGTTGAAAACTTTGTTGCAAGAGGTGAAATTGCTAATTATGCCACAATCTTCAACTCAATTCAATTATTATACTTTTCATTTACAAAGACTAAACCATGTTGTTACCTAGATGTTTTTAAAGTCATCTGCTGTAGATTTGTTGTATGTTGAAAATGGTTAATACTGGCAAAAAAAAGGCATTTTCATCAGGAATTGCACAATCACTTGTAGTCTCTAAAAAGAAGAATTTGCTCAAATGATCACTCTCTACTTTTACCACAATGTTTTCACATTCATAATAAAGCTAACCCGAAACTTCCTTGTATCTAGATGTAACTTTTCATATTATTAAATGATTTTGATGCAGAAGGCTCTGAAATAATCATATCAGTCGTGTTCAATCATCACAGAGACAAATATCTAAAAGTCTTTGAAGAAGAATTTCTCCCCAACTGCCAGTCTGAAATGCTCGTCATAAAATGACTGCAGTTTATCCAACATGACTGAAATAAATTCATGTTCACGCTCCACTCTAATACACTTAAAGTCGGTGATTGTGTATATGATAAAATCACAAAAACTTGCTTCTGTGCAAAACAACTGTCCTTGAACTTGATAGTAGTATGGATGCTTTTTACTAAGTGTCATCTTTCCATCAACCATTTTCAAGTAGGGAACTGTTACAGGGGAAATGTCTTTGTTTTTGGCACTGTAAGGGCATTTCACCTCACAAATGAGTTTGTCACTTATAACACCATCCGGGGAAGCACCCAAGAAAGGAAGTTTTTTGGACACAAATATTCCACAGGAATTTACTTTAAGTTTACTTTTTTGTTCATAAGCATGAATAGCCTCTTTTTCAAACTTGTGTCCATGTTTGATTGCATCGTTCGCTTTAATTGAACTCCCGTGTACCAATGCCCTTGCTAGGGTGTCCTTGTTAGTTCTAGCTGTAGCAACACAGATTCGATAAAAATTTGAGCTTTGAATTCTTTTCTCCCTCTCTTCAAACCATCTTTGGTTTTGACTTTGTCCTCTTGTACAAAATTCAATTGCAGAAATGTTGCTGTCGGTGACAGTCACAAGTTTATTGTCCCTGAGGAATTTTTGTTCATGAGTCTCTTTGAAATAGTCATGGTCTGCATTAAAAGCTCTTATATTTCCTGGATTGAAAGCTTGAACAATAGGTGTATCTGATATTCCCTTAAAATTGAGGCATACATTCCGGAAGTAGTCACTGTAACCTTCCTTATTACGAAGATGTTCTGGTCTCGGATCATAGTCCTTAAAATCACACACACTGTCAGCTCCAGCAACCTTCAAATTCCTTGCTTTCAGTGGTGTACCTGTGTGTTTCTTTGCTTTATGAAAGGTTTGTAACTTTTCTGTGCATGAAGATTCAACTTTCAGTTCAAATGACTTTATAAATTTGCAACATGCCAATAACACAGTACGTATGTGCTTACAATGTCCTGTAGGCCCTTCCCCTGCACCACACTCACATTGTGCCTCATGTATAAAACCCTTTTTTTGTAGTGAAATGTCAACACGGTAAGTTATTTTCTTTTTCATCTCTGCTCTACAAGCACTATTTATAAAGTCAAATGTGTCGGTTAAAGAGAGGCGAAGATATAGCAAAAAATGTTCATCATACAAATCAACCACTTTGTCATCAAAGCTAACACCAAATTGATCCATATACTCATTCGCCTTTTCTACGTCTATGGGAGCCATCTTCATATCTGAATTTACGTCTTTGAAGCTTGTCACTGCAGGCACATTCATCCTAAATTCTGGCAGAAGGTCCTCTGGCTGATCAAAATTGTTATTCCTTTCATATGACTCTAGTCTGAAAAGTTGAAATAAAAAAAAGAATGTTATATCTTGTATGAATCTTATATTGTCATTTGTACTGATATGAAAATGATGACAACTTAATCGGTTTTACTGTAACCAAGATATTGTCAAAATATAAGTAAGTCTACATCAGGGTTCAAAATAAGCAGTAACAAATTTCCTACTTAAAATGGGAACTTGCTATAGATCTGCCTAAAGTCAGAAAAAACTTGCTAATTCAAAAAATGGGCCATTTTTATTTTCGCTCAATGTTTCTGTTTATGTAAGTGCATAATCAAATTTAATTACAAAATTGTGTTATTAGTTCAAACAAACTTATTATTTCGAAGGCTGTCAGAATCATAAAAATATACTGACTGAAAGTTCCCCACCCACTATTGTAACAGTCATAAACCGTTTTTGCACAGACAAATATTTCCTGCAGCCAATACCAATCCGCTTTGTTGAAAAGTTATAGTATTTATCGATAATTTATATACACCCGACAATTTAGATGCTTAAAAACAAATACCATTCAAACGAAAATTTGATCTGTCAGTGTCAACTCATAATGCATTTACGGCAATTTTTGGTAAACAACGTATTTAATAACAATACCTTTCAATCAGTTCTTTCTTTCTCCCTGCAAGCTTTGCATTGCGTCCCCTGAGCTCAGTCCGTAACTGAGCTAACGATAAACTACTGAATTTTGATGCCATTGTTCATAAATACCGAGATTAAAGTTGATGATATCGATTTTTGACAAGGGAAACGGTATCCAATGTAAACAAAGTGATGATTACGTTCCAATTACCCGAGAAGTTCCGATTGGGGACCAACTTGACCGCAACGCCACCTTGCGAACGTTTGATTAGTCAAGGGAAATTACTGACCGACTTCCCTCATTAGAAGGATATCTCCATATTTTACATATATATTTAAAAATTAGGGCGATATCTCGTTATTAAAGAGATCACGCTCCTTAAGGGATACATGTTTAACCTAAATAGATATCTCTCTTATGTAGAGAGATATGTCCTTAAGCACGTTAACAAGAAATATCTGTAAAGTTGAGACATATGTCTTTTACTTAAATAGATATCTCCCAAAGTTATTAAAAATGCGTTTATTTGACCTAAATTAGAGGGATATCTCTTAAACGAATAAATAGTTTAAATAGTAAAACTGCTTACCATTCAGATATCCCTCTGAATAAGGGACATATATCTTTACTTTTGAGAGTAGTATTTCTATCTTAGAGATATCTCTCTTACATATCTATAGGTGAACACCATTTTGTACCTGCTTTACGGAAAACAATGCTGTTCCTCAGGTGACATAACACAGTTGGAAGCTGATTTTCTGTTTCCTGGGAAACCCCAACTTTTTATTCTCTCAATATTTCTCATAATATCAATACTGGTTCGATACAAAGGGTTTACCTGTATCAAGGAGTGCCATAATTATAAGAAAATGACTGAAAGTCACAATCTCAGTCCATATTATGGAAAGAAGTGGCCACAAATGTGGTCTGAAACAGGGTGGAAAAAGTAGGACAGAAAGATCAATTTGACCCTTTATTCCAAAAATCACCCAACAAAAACGCAGTTAGTGTATAATTGAAAGGCTGCTAAGACTCTCAAAACGATAGGCAATCTGTGGATGCAGTCGTAAACAGCACGTTTCCAGCTCCTTTTCAAGTAATTTTGGACGCGAAAGCTGGTATTCAAATGTACCTCTAAATTCACGCCTAGCTCTGCAACCAGTGTTGTCAAACTGGAAGGAGAAGTAGGTTCAACTGAAAATTTCAATCCCATGCTTAGAGCTTACTTTTCACATTTATAAACATCAAAATCAACCATTTAACCAAAAATGTACCAAAAACTTACTATTTGTCATTATTTCTATTTGTTCAAGTGTTATACATGTGTCACCTTCACCGCTATATTTACTGTTAGATGTAACGTGCAAACCGCGGATCCGGGTCCAATATACGACACACGATTCGAACAATGACTGATTAACGTGCAGTATGCATGTAACATTCCATTTCAATGAAAGCGGATCAAGATTAAACCGATATACGTCTTTTTTAAATCGACATCTTCAAAATACGTCATCATTTGATCATCCTTTTTCCATGACCATTTTTCAGGTAAACCATAGTTACGATCAGTGTAAAACAAGATCACCTCGAATACCTATAAATAGACACAAATTATAAAGATCTCTCTCAAAGTCACTGAGATCCCTCTCAAAGTCACTGAGATATCTCTTTAAATTTGAGAGATATCTAACAGTTATAAAAATATATCTGTAAGTTGTAATGATATCTCCCAAATATGGATAGATATCTTTTTAATTCAGAGATATCTCTTTAACGACTAAACGAAACTCGTCATACGAAGGCCTTTGCTAGCGGCGAAATTCCAGTTCACGCAATCTGATCTGGATCTTCAGATATACAACAATCGGTTTCGATGCGATTTTTAGGTAATTTTCACAGCAAGTAGTTCGTTTGTAGATTATTTTAAGACGCTTAACCCTTTCTCTCATATAGACGCTTTCTGACGCCTCTGCAGCAGACGGCTTTTTGAAAACATAGTGACAAAAGAAGAAATTGCACAAAACGTGAAATTTCTCCTTTTGCCACAAGGTTTTCCACTTTTTGTCATAGGTTATCCATTCAATTATGGAGATTTTCTATGTTTTGACAAAATACGTTCAAAGTCGTCTGCTGCAGAATTGTCGTATGAGGGAAAGGGTTAAGAATTACAGTTATATCACGGCGTTTCCTGGGTAAGTTACCAGTTGTACTGGTACACGTATAAGTTACCAGTTGTACTGGTACATGTATAAGTTACCAGTTGTACTGGTACACGTATAAGTTACCAGTAGTACTGGTACACGTATAAGTTACCAGTAGTACTGGTACACGTATAAGTTACCAGTAGTACTGGTACACGTATAAGTTACCAGTAGTACTGGTACACGTATAAGTTACCAGTAGTACTGGTACACGTATAAGTTACCAGTAGTACTGGTACACGTATAAGTTACCAGTAGTACTGGTACACGTATAAGTTACCAGTAGTACTGGTACACGTATAAGTTACCAGTAGTACTGGTACACGTATAAGTTACCAGTAGTACTGGTACACGTATAAGTTACCAGTAGTACTGGTACACGTATAAGTTACCAGTTGTACTGGTACACGTATAAGTTACCAGTAGTACTGGTACACGTATAAGTTACCAGTTGTACTGGTACACGTATAAGTTACCAGTTGTTCTGGTACACGTATAAGTTACCAGTTGTACTGGTACACGTATAAGTTACCAGTTGTACTGGTACACGTATAAGTTACCAGTAGTACTGGTACACGTATAAGTTACCAGTAGTACTGGTACACGTATAAGTTACCAGTAGTACTGGTACATGTATAAGTTACCAGTTGTACTGGTACATGTATAAGTTACCAGTAGTACTGGTACATGTGGTACACGTATAAGTTACCAGTAGTACTGGTACACGTATAAGTTACCAGTAGTACTGGTACACGTATAAGTTACCAGTTGTACTGGTACACGTATAAGTTACCAGTTGTACTGGTACACGTATAAGTTACCAGTTGTACTGGTACACGTATAAGTTACCAGTTGTACTGGTACACGTATAAGTTACCAGTAGTACTGGTACATATATAAGTTACCAGTTGTACTGGTACACGTATAAGTTACCAGTAGTACTGGTACACGTATAAGTTACCAGTAGTACTGGTACATGTATAAGTTACCAGTAGTACTGGTACACGTATAAGTTACCAGTAGTACTGGTACACGTATAAGTTACCAGTAGTACTGGTACACGTATAAGTTACCAGTTGTACTGGTACACGTATAAGTTACCAGTAGTACTGGTACACGTATAAGTTACCAGTTGTACTGGTACACGTATAAGTTACCAGTTGTACTGGTACACGTATAAGTTACCAGTTGTACTGGTACACGTATAAGTTACCAGTAGTACTGGTACACGTATAAGTTACCAGTAGTACTGGTACACGTATAAGTTACCAGTAGTACTGGTACATGTATAAGTTACCAGTTGTACTGGTACATGTATAAGTTACCAGTAGTACTGGTACATGTGGTACACGTATAAGTTACCAGTAGTACTGGTACACGTATAAGTTACCAGTAGTACTGGTACACGTATAAGTTACCAGTTGTACTGGTACACGTATAAGTTACCAGTTGTACTGGTACACGTATAAGTTACCAGTAGTACTGGTACACGTATAAGTTACCAGTAGTACTGGTACATATATAAGTTACCAGTTGTACTGGTACACGTATAAGTTACCAGTAGTACTGGTACACGTATAAGTTACCAGTTGTACTGGTACACGTATAAGTTACCAGTTGTACTGGTACACGTATAAGTTACCAGTTGTACTGGTACACGTATAAGTTACCAGTAGTACTGGTACACGTATAAGTTACCAGTAGTACTGGTACATATATAAGTTACCAGTTGTACTGGTACACGTATAAGTTACCAGTAGTACTGGTACACGTATAAGTTACCAGTTGTACTGGTACACGTATAAGTTACCAGTTGTACTGGTACACGTATAAGTTACCAGTAGTACTGGTACACGTATAAGTTACCAGTAGTACTGGTACACGTATAAGTTACCAGTAGTACTGGTACACGTATAAGTTACCAGTAGTACTGGTACATGTATAAGTTACCAGTAGTACTGGTACATGTATAAGTTACCAGTAGTACTGGTACACGTATAAGTTACCAGTAGTAGTGGTACATGTATAAGTTACCAGTAGTACTGGTACACGTATAAGTTACCAGTAGTACTGGTACATGTATAAGTTACCAGTAGTACTGGTACACGTATAAGTTACCAGTAGTACTGGTACACGTATAAGTTACCAGTAGTAGTGGTACACGTATAAGTTACCAGTTGTACTGGTACACGTATAAGTTACCAGTAGTACTGGTACACGTATAAGTTACCAGTTGTACTGGTACACGTATAAGTTACCAGTAGTACTGGTACATGTATAAGTTACCAGTAGTACTGGTACACGTATAAGTTACACGTATAAGTTACCAGTAGTACTGGTAAATGTAAAATGGCACCAGCCAGTCGGTCACAATGATACATATAACCCATAAATCCCGCGCGTCAAGGAGGGAAAGTCATTACTACCATTTTTTTCTTCAGAATTTGGTATGGCCCGACGGGTGAACGAACTAGCGTCCTCCCGCACCCGATGCGGACGCTCTACTACTACATCACCGCCGAGCACCAGTAGCTCAGTCGGTAGCGACGCGGGCTGTCAATCCAGGGGCTGTGAGTTCGAATCCCGGCTCGACCAACTTTCTTTCCCCGAGGATTGACAAAAGTCAATGCGACATGCGTCATTCGTCTTCCACCAATGGGCTAATAAGTCTATGTGGAAAAGCAGCCAGTTGCCTGGGAAGATTGTTGTATGGAGTACTGGTGTGAGAACACCAGGAAATGCTTGCGTAGGTGAACTGGCCGCCGTGATATAACTGAGAAATTGTTGAAAAAGGCTGTTAAACCCCAATCAATCAATCAATCAATCAATCAATCAACTACATCACCGAGGTGGTGACAGCAAATCGTTAACTTTCATATGATCGGGAGGACATATTTAAGTTTTACTTACATTATAAAAAAATATGATATCTGTATTTCTAGTACTCACGACATTACGAGTTAGACAGATATAAGGATAAACGGTTATGTTTACAAATGGTGTATATGAGCCGAAGCGAGAGAAAACCAAGGCTATGGCCTCTGCGTAACGTATCGACCCATATCAGCCTGCGCAGTCCGCGCAGACTGATCCGGGCCGACACATTCCGTCGCAGGGGGATAGAGGTATAGAGTAATGATTCCTGAAACAGAAAATCCGCAGTAGGCGAAAAGTGTCTATCCGGGTAAGCCTGTGCGGCGTGCTTTGGCTGATCCGGGTCGACACTTTACGCAGAGTCCACAATGTATATTTTCTCACGAGACGGCCTACACACAGAGAAAACCAACACTTTGGCCTCTGCGTCATGTATCGAACCAGATCAGCCTGCGCAGTCCGCGCAGACCGATCCGGGCCGACACATTCCGTATCAGAAGGATAGAGATATAGAGTAATGATTCCTGAAACAGAAAATCCACAGGAGGCGAAAAGTGTCTATCCGGGTAAGCCTGCGCGGCGTGCTTTGGCTGATCCGGATCGACACTTTACGCAGAGTCCACAATGTTAGTTTTCTCGCGGGACGGCTCATATTATGTTTGCCAAACCAAACGACATATAACAGATAAAAGAACTCACCGATACAACCAAAACCATCATGGAGCTTTCCTTTTTAATATTATAAGCTCATCAAAACATTACTTGGTAAAGTAAGAACACACGCTCTGTTTAAAGTTTTAACAGCAAGCACGACTGATATATATGAAATGAAGTAATTTGAATGAATTCCGATAAATTGTTCGCTGTTGTTCTACAGTTCCTGAAAAACGTTCTTTATATAACACGCTACCTAGAAATGAAATACTAGGAATTCAGACTACTGCTTCCGTTACATGTTTCAGAAGTACGAGTTATTACAAAGGATCGTGTGCAGCCATGTCAGTTCCTTATAGAAAATAAAAACAACTGAATTTTAGACGCTTTCTGACGCCTCTGCAGCAGACGGCTTTTTCGAAAACATAGCGACAAAAGAGAAGAAATTGCTCAAAACGAGCAATTTCTCCTTTTGACACAATGTTTTCCACTTATAGACATAGGTTATTCATTCAATTATAGAGATTTTCTATTTTTTGACAAAATATGTTTAAAGTCGTCTGCTGCAGAATTGTCGTATGAGGGAAAGTGTTAACATTGTAGTGAGGGAAAGTGTTGACATGGTATTTATTGGTTGCCTTGCTCGGCGTTTAGGAGTATGGGGTAAGATTTACGACTGACTCGCTGAACTACCCAGAAAACGCCGTGATATAACGGAAAACTTGTTAAAAAGGACATTAAACACGAAACAACCAATCATGTTTTTAAAAATAGACTGCTTCATGGAAAGAAAAAAAAAGCCCTTATACCCGGAAGGCGGTCTCGCTTTAAAGTATACACCTTGTTAGCGTTATACATTAATTCAACCTGACAATATTGACTATTCAAATAGCAATTATAGATAGCACTAACACGATCAGATAATGCCACACAATTAACGATCCTTTTATCCTTTACTTAATAAGCTAGCGTTTAGTTATTTAACATAATAGCGTATAATCTGACCTTTAATCTCGACAAATAAAGGGTTTATAAAAAAAGATTTGATTATATATAAATAACTATTTTCTTTTTTCTTTTCACTGATATTGTTATTTATATATAATCAAATCTAACCATATAATTTCAGAATTCGTCTGTACAGTAGAAGTTAAAATGCGTATATATAATACACAGTCACTAACTAGTTAACGTATTATTACCTCAACTAAGTCTTTCTCAGTTATAACGGATTACAATAGTTCCTTTCAACACTCTGCTACTGCCGTATGGGTGTATCTTACACATATATAAGCATCATCTACTTACTACCCGTTGTGCGTATCTTTTACACCGATATATATAGGATCCATCATAAGTTTTCTTTGGAGATCAAGATTTCTTAAATGAGTCTAGAAAAAGACGGTTATTAACCGAGCCTCTTGGCGAGGTTAATAACTCTCTTTTTTTGAGACGAATTTAAGAAATCTTCTCCAAAGAAAAACGAGTGATGGATTCTTTTTATCACCTAAACAGTGTGTTTTAATGAAAAATATTGACAACATCAAAACAAAGACCGAATAACATATTCTTCATAAGAACTTGTGATTCACCGCATAAAAAAGTAGTCCTCATCATTTTTCAATAATAAGAAAAAAAACAACAATGTTTTAAACAATTAAGACTCGTTATTTATTCAAAATAACGTATTATTGCATTTTTCAATGTGTAAAATTTAACAACTTAACAATAAACATAATAAAGATAAAGGTCAAAATGACGTCATCAGTAGTCGCGTGTATGACGTGTTTTTGTTATCACACATGTTGGATATCGTTGTTCCGTGATTTGTTCTCAACTTGAAAATAAGGGTATTTATGTGATAAGACGTCTATATCGGTGTAAACGATACGCAGAGAACGGCAGAAACGTAGATGACGTTTTTATCACATAAATACCCTTATTTTCAAGTTGAGAACAAATCACGGAACAACGTTATCATACACGTGTGATAACAAAAACACGTCATACACGCGACTACTGATGACGTCATTTTGACCTTTATCTTTATTATGTTTATTGTTAAGTTGTTAAATTTTACACATTGAAAAATGCAATAATACGTTATTTTGAATAAATAACGAGTCTTAATGGTTTAAAACATTGTTCTTTTTTTTCTTCTTATTGAAAAATGATGAGGACTACTTTTTTATGCGGTGAATCACAAGTTCTTATGAAGAATATGTTATTCGGTCTTTGTTTTGATGTTGTCAATATTTTTCATTAAAACACACTGTTTAGGTGATAAAAGGAATCCATCACTCGTTTTTCTTTGGAGAAGATTTCTTAAATTCGTCTCGAAAAAGAGAGTTATTAACCTCGCCAAGAGGCTCGGTTAATAACCGTCTTTTTCTAGACTCATTTAAGAAATCTTGATCTCCAAAGAAAACTCATGATGGATCCTATATATCTCCGTGACTGCCCGTTGTGCGTATCTTTTACACCGATATAAACGTCATCTACGTTTCTGCCGTTCTGCGTATCGTTTACACCGATATAAACGTCATCTCCGTGACTGCCCGTTGTGCGTATCTGAACACCGATATATACGTCATCTCCGTTTCTGCCGTTCTGCGTATCGTTTACAACGATATAAACGTCATCTCCGTGACTGCCCGCTGTGGGTATCTGAACACCAATATAAGCTTCATCTCCTTACTACCAGTTGTGCGTATCTGAACACTAATATAAACGTCATCTACGTGACTGCCCGTTGTGCGTATCTGAATACCAATATAAACGTCATCTTCGAGACTTCCCGCTGTGTGTATCTGCGTCATCTTCGTGACTGCCCGATGTGCGTATCTGAATACCAATATAAACGTCATTTCCGTTTCTGCCCGTTGTGCGTATCTGAACACCAATATAAACGTCATCTCCGTGACTGCCCGTTGTGCGTATCTATTACACCGATATAAACGTCATCTCCGTGACTGCCCGTTGTGCGTATCTGAACTCCAATATAAGCATCATCTCCTTACTACCAGTTGTGCGTATCTGAACACCAATATAAACGTCATCTCCGTGACTGCCCGTTGTGCTTATCTGAACACCAATATAAACGTCATCTCCTTGACTGCCCGTTGTGCGTATCTTTTGCACCAATATAAACGTCATCTTCGTGACTGCCCGTTGTGCGTATCTTTACACCAATCTAAACGTCATATTCGTATCTACCCGTTGTGCATATCTTTACACCAATATAAGCGCCATCTCCATGGCTGCCCGTTGTGCATATCTTTACACCAATCTAAACGTCATATTATTCCATGCCCGTTGTGCGTATTTTTTAAACCAATATAAGCAACATATTCGTGACTGCCCATTTGTCGTATCTTTTAAAACCAATATAAGCGTCATCTCCGTGACTTCCCGCTCTACATATTTTCTACACTAATATAACCGTCATCTCCGTGACTGCCTGTTGTTCGTATCTTTTATAACAATATAAACGCCAAATTCGTGTCTACCCGTTGTGCGTATCTTTTACACCAATATAAACGCCATATTCGTATCTACCAGTTGTTCGTATATTTTACACCAATATAAACGCCATATTCGTATCTACCCGTTGTGCGTATCTTTTACATCAATATCAACGTCATCTCCTTGGCTGCTCGATGTGCGTACCTTTACACCAATATAAGCATCATCTCAGTTTATGCCCGTTGTGCACCAATATAAACGCCATATTCGTATCTGCCTGTTGTGCGTATCTTTTACACCAATATAAACGTCATATTCTTGACTGCCCGTTGTGCGTATCTTTTACACCAATATTATAGGTTATTGCATCAATATGGGAAAATATTGTGTTGGACGAGTTCCTTCGGCTGAGTTTCCCGAGCTTGCGAGGGCACTCCGCCGAAGGAACGAGTCCCAACACAATAGATTCCCATAATCATGCAATAACCTTTTTATTGTATAATTTGATATTGGCTATTTAAAATGTGTCGTTTCGTTTGTTTTAAACACGTCACACTGTTAGAAAATTAACAGTCGTTTTGGATTGCTCAGATAAATAAACATTAACGATATATCGCGCAATTATACTCTCCTTTACGCTGGTTGCTAAGGTCGCGGAAAATATAATTTACGAACCGCCATTGCTGTCGACTCGAAATTGGAATCGTCGACAAAATGATGTGTAACGCCTTTTCTAACAGTGTTTTTCATTCAGAACTCGTGTATTATCTTATTCTTGTATTTACGCTTGGATATTTGTTTTTTTATTACGATTTAGATGCCTCTTTAAAAGGGCCTTTTGACCTCGCAGTATGTTCAGTAAAGCGAACACACATCTTTGATATACATATAAAGGCTACTGCGTTGATAAACTTCACATCGGAGGATAACAAAACAAATCTGAAGACCTACCTTTAAAACAATCATTTGCTTATTCATCCTAGTAGTTATGAATCCCTCTTTATTTGTTGATACACTTATAATAGATCGTCAACCACAATCAAAACAACAATCGAGCAATATTATTGATGTACACGTCACATTATTACGTCAGAAACTACGTACATATTTACTAGCATAGCTAACGCTATAAATAGACCAGATTGGGTTTTGTGTATGTCTATCGATTTTTTCACTACGTGTCATCTATAAAAGATGTACCAAACAATGTACTACGAACCGTATAAGCACAGCTTTTTCCTAGGACTATCAGAGAGCCGAACCTTGAGCAGATCACATCTGTAAACTGATTCAAGTCCTGTCTACATTGATACACAGCCTAAACAACACAGATGTTTTTTTTTATTTCATTTATATTTGTAAATATGCCTAATTAGTTGTTTTAACCATTTTAATGGCTTCACTTGCCTGCGATGCACTAAGCCCTGACAGTAACAAAGTAGAAGTAGAAGTTAGCTGGTCTCTAAATCATGAAAGGTTGGATGAGAGCGCTTTGTAACGTTAGTGTATGGAAATAGTTCCGTCCTTAGCGTCACGTGAAAAAGATTCCAGTGCAATATCAACCCGTGCAATATCAAATGATATTGCATCCTTTGTTCGTATGGAAACAAGAAGGAACAATATCAAAGTATACAATAAAAAACGTCATATTCTTCACTGCCCGTTGTGCGTATATTTTACACCAATATAAACGTCATATTCTTGACTGCCCGTTATGCGTATCTTTTACATCAATATAAGCATCATCTCCGTGACTACCAGTTGTGTTTAATTCTTACACCAATATAAACGTCATATTCGTAACTGCCCATTGTGTTTATCTTTTACACCAATATAAGGGTCATATTCGTGACTGCCCTTTGTGCGTATCTTTTAAACCCATATTAGCGTCATTTCCGTTTCTTACCGTTGAATGTATCTTAACACTAACATAAGAGTCATACTGCCCGTTGTGCGTATCATTACGCCAATATATGCGTCATCTTCGACAAAAGGAAAAAATGTTTACTCTGAGCATTTTCTCCTTTTGTCAAAGGTTTGTCTTCTTGTAGAAATAGACGATTTTGTAAATTAACTATTCAACATAAAAATAGGCTCACATAAAACATAAAAAATAAAAGCTGTTAAAAACTACTTCACAAGATTCAATCTTATCAGGGGAACTTCCCAAAGATTCAATCTTAACAGGGGAACTTCCCAAAGATTCAATCTTAACAGGGGAACTGCCTAAATATTTAGTTCTAGCAGGGGAACTTATAAAAGATTCAATCTTAACAGGGAAACTTCATTATAAACTGTAAGACATCTACCCCTGTATCTACTCTACTCGATTTGAAACAACACTTGTTCAACCGATCGCTCAGTCGGTATCGACGTAGGTTATCAATCCATACGATGCGGGTACGAACCTCCGCTCGACCATTTATTTCCGATGACTGGCAACATTCATTGTGCAAGGCGTCATTCGTCAGTCGACCATGTGTTAAATAGTCTACGTGGTAATGCAGCCAGTTGCCTGAGGAATATGTTGTGTGGAGTACTGGAGCGAGACAGCCAGGAAATGTACGGTAGGTGAACTGACCACCGTGATATAACTGAAATACTGTTGGAAACGCTGTTAACTCTTTCAGCGCCGAATTATTGTTTAAAGTAGACTCTTCCATGCTCAAAATCGGGGGGGGGGGGGGGGGTCTCCATTTCTCATGTTATAACAGTTTCTGACTATTTTGATAATTAAAAGGCAAAAAATGCTGATTTCAGGTGAGACAGCTCGTTACGAGCTGACTCACCTGAATCAGTATTGTTTGCAAAACCTCGATATGGCCTTTGGCGCTGAAAAAGTTAATCGCCAGTCACTCATTCTTTATCGTTACAAAATATCGTTTTCGAACCATGTAGACATTTGGACTCGCGAAGCGTAATTTTGGTCCATACTAATCTCTGCTATACCCTAATTATTGTTAGCAAAAAACTAGTATGTACAGTAAAACATAATGCTGAAGATAACCATAGTTTAGCAATTCCCTGTCTACAACAACAACTCTATTACTCAATGTCTGCATAAATGAACCTGCAATTAAAGACCTCCCGTGAACAAAGACTAGAATGTTGCCGGTGGTCTTTACACACAGGTGCCACTGTATACCGAGGACTTGGTGTGAAACAGTTGTATCTAAAAACCTATTTTGAAAACCTTGGTTTAGGGGCAATTTTGATCCTTTTGTAGACAATGCAAATTTAGGTGCCATTGCCCAGAATGAGCAATGACACGTAAATTTCCATTGTTTACCAAGAAAAATGAGTTAACGCTTATAAAGACTTTATGGTGAGGTAATTCACCTTGGTAAAAATATACTAATTTTAGTTACAACCGTTTCACGCCAAGCCCTCGATATGCAAAAACGAGCCTCTCAAAACCTGTCAAACACTGAAAGAATTCGGCCAGAAAATCTTTAATTTCTCAGATAAGCCGTGCCGTGCTCCATTGATTGACGTATACTGAAAAAGTGCCTTGTTGACCAGCGAAGATCCAGATCAGCCTCCGGGCATTCTGTTTAGGAGCTTCCCTTTTCATAATCTAGTCGAAAAAGCATCCTGAACATATTTGGACAACATTTACGACAAAACACCAACTATAAAGACTTTATAGCTACAATGGATTTCAAAAGCTCAGGTTTCGTACGATTATATTTATCCTATAACCTATTTATATAAGGTTTTTGTGTGTATTTTCTGTGAATTGACATTTTACCGCCCATCAGCGACAACGGCAATATTGAGGTTTTTGCAAACGATACAGATATAGGGGAGTCAGCTCGTAACGATCTTTCTCACCAATCAGCATTGTTTGACTTTTAGTTATCAAAATATTTCCGAGACTCATATTATAAAAAAAGAATAACATTAATAAGTCGACCTATTTTGATCCTGAAAGAGTATACTTAAGGAAATTCAGCGATCCAACAGTTGATGATTGTCTGCCATTTGCCACACATGTGCTTAACCCTCATCCTAGTGTATACCTGTTACTTGTATCGAGGGCTTGGCGTGAAAAGGTTGTAACTAAAATTGGTATTTTTTTTTACCAAGATTAATCACTTTGCCATGAAGTCTTTATAAGCGTTAAAATCATTTTTCTTGGTAAACAATGGAAATTTAGGTGCCATTGCTCGTTTTGAGCAATGGCACCTAAATTTGCATTGTTTACAAAGGGGTTTAAATTGCCCCTAAACCAGGGTTTAAAAATAGGTTTTTAGTTACAACAGATTCACGCCAAGCCCTCGGTATGTTCTCTATTGATTTTGACACGTTATTCCATACTTCAGCCCGTACATACAATAAGGTATAAGTCGACGTTTTAGATTCAGATCAGCCTGTGAATCTGTCCGATTTTATCAAAGTCTTCTCCAACTCCCCAGACTTACTAAGAGATTTTTTAAACGAATTTGCCAAACGTGTATAACTAGATCAGAATGTGCGTGTGCATGCGCAGGTTGATCTGGTTCTCTACTGTTCGCAAAGGCAAATATTGTACCTATTTTCAAGGACGGACTCATTGACGATCAGCAAGTCTTATCTCTTAGATAATAGAACATAAATCCGAGGATTGGTAGAACTAGTGCGGCATGAATAAAAACGACAAGAATAGGTTGATGAAAAAAGGAGGTTTTTATTTGAAATCGCCACATGTTGAGAAGGGTTGTTTCCAAATAATTAACCAAAATAATTTATGGGATAACATATTATTGAAACAGTCTTTGCTATGAGAAGAATAACGTGTATAGAATAATGTAGTACAAGATGAGTATGTACAGACATGAATCCGGGGCCAGCCAGCTCTTTGTCCACGTTGTTTTTAAATATTGCTTAACCGTTTCCCTCATACGACATTTCACCACAGACGACTTTGAATATATTTTGTAAAAAAATGGAAAATCTCTATAATTGAATGGATAACCTATGACTAAAAGTGGAAAACATTGTGTCAAAAGGAGAAATTGCTCGTTTTGAGCAATTTCTTTTTTGTCACTATGTTTTCAAAAAGCCGTCTGCTGCAGAGGCGTCAGAAAGCGTCTATATGAGGGAAAGGGTTGATGTGTTTCTTAAATGAGCGTTAAACAGTATGTGTTCCTAAATGAGCGTTAAACAGTATGTGTTCCTAAATGAGCGTTAAACAGTATGTGTTCCTAAATGAGCGTTTAACAGTATGTGTTCCTAAATGAGCGTTAAACAGTATGTGTTCTTAAATGAGCGTTAAACAGTATGTGTTCTTAAATGAGCGTTAAACAGTATGTGTTCCTAAATGAGCGTTAAACAGTATGTGTTCCTAAATGAGCGTTAAACAGTATGTGTTCCGAAATGAGCGTTAAACAGTATGTGTTCCTAAATGAACGTTAAACAGTATGTGTTCCTAAATGAGCGTTAAGTGTTTCTACAATTTTAAGCATGCAGCATGTGTTCTTTAACGGCACGTTAAGCAATATATGTGTTCCTAAATCGGCGTTAAGTGTTTCTTAAATTCTCGTTAAGCAGTATGTGTTCCTTAATGAGCACTAAGTGTTTCCTTAAATGAGCGTTAAACAGTATGTGTTCCTAAATGAGCGTTAAGTGTTTCTTAAATGAACGTTTAGAAGTATGTGTTCCTAAATGAGCGTTAAGCAGTATATATATGTTTCTTAAAGTCGCGTTATGCAGTATGTATTCCTAAAGTCGCGTTAAGCGTTTCTTAAAGTCGCGTTAAGCAGCACCTGTTCATTTAAGTCGCGTTAAGCGTTTCTTAAAGTCGCATTAAGCAGCACCTGTTCATTAAAGTCGCGTTAAGCGTTTCTTAAAGTCGCATTAAGCAGCACATGTTCCTTTAAGTCGCGTTAAGCGTTTCTTAAAGTCGCGTTAAGTGTTTCTTAAAGTCGCGTTAAGCGTTTCTTAAAGTCCAGCACATGTTCCTTTAAGTCGCGTTAAGCGTTTCTTAAAGTCGCATTAAGTGTTTCTTAAAGTCGCTTTTAGCGTTTCTTAAAGTCGCGTTAAGCGTTTCTTAAAGTCGCGTAAGTGTTTCTTAAAGTCGCGTTAAGCGTTTCTTAAAGTTGCGTTTAAAGTCGCGTTAAGCGTTTCTTGAAGTCGCGTTAAGCGTTTCTTGAAGTCGCGTTAAGCGTTTCTTAAAGTCGCTTTAAGCGTTTCTTAAAGTCGCGTAAGTGTTTTTTAAAGTCGCGTAAGTGTTTCTTTAAGTCGCGTTAAGCGTTTCTTAGTCACGTTACAAAAGTTATTTTCATTTACTTTTCAAGAAAAACAAATATTGATATATACAAAAGTCAACAATTAAATTCAACTTAACAAATAAATGACGCCAGATGACGCGTCACTGCACGAAAATTGGTACACCTACATACACTATTCTAATCTGAGTCAACATACAAACTACACACTTTACCTGTATTTTGATTGTATAGTCTTGGTTAATCATTTTGAAAAGAGATAATTGATCAAACGAGTCGAATGGAATCTTCTATCATACGTGTGTATTTACAATGAGGAAGTAAGTTACTTCATAAAATATTTTGAAAAAGTACATGAATATAGTGTCGTGCCTGTGGATTTGGGATCTTAATGTGAGCCGTGTCGCGAGAAACCACCACTGTGGACTCTGCGTAAAGTATCGACCCGGATCAGCCAAAGCATGTCGCGCAGGCTAACCCGGACAGACACTTTTCGCCCCCTGTAGAATTTCTGTTTCAGGAATCATTACTCTATACATCTATTCCCCTGAGGCGGAATGTGTCGGCGCGGACTGCGCAGACTGATCTGGGTCGATACATTACGCAGAGGCATAATGTTGGTTTTCTTACAGTGAAGACTCAGGCGAGTCTCTCGTTCCGCACAGTCTCATTACAGCCTTCACGACCCGTCTACATACAATATAGTCTTGGGTGCATCCTGTGACAAACAAGAGGACCATGATGGTCCTATATCGCTCCCCTGATTTAAATTGAAATCACATAGCTTTCAAAGATCTAACTCTATGCATACATGGAAAGCAAACATTGACCCTTGTTGTCATATCTATCATGGATCGTAATGATTTCAACAATCTTGTTAAAGGGTCACCCAAGGAACATTTGTGCCAAATCATTATAAAAAGCAGGTCTACGTGTTTGGACAAATAGATATGTAAAGTTTTCCTTTTACATATTGTACATATAAGGATACAAGCCCCGCCCCCTGATGGCCATGTTTTCCAAAGGATCAGAATAATTTCAACAATCTTGGTTGAGGATCATTACAAAATCGGGCCTACGTGTTTGGACAAATAGATTTGTAAAGTTTTCCTTTTACATATTGTACATATAAGGATACAAGCCCCGCCCCCGATGGCCATGTTTTTCAAAGGATCAGAATAACTGCAACAATCTTGGTTGAGGATCACCCAAGGAACCTTTGGACCAAATGATTTTCTTATCGGGCCAGTGCTTTTGTACAAGAACATTATTTAAGTTTTCACGATATATATATATATAATCTTTATTTCCTCCAATATTGAAGATAACAAGAATATAATGTAAATGAAATTGAAAATAACAGAATGGAGATATAATTCATAGAAAATAACAGAATGGAGATATAATTCATAGAAAATAACAGAATGGAGATATAATTCATAGAAAAAGAAGAATAAAAAAAAAATCAGAAAAAAAAGAAGCAACACAACAACCCCCACCCCAGACAAAACACAAATATATACATACATACAGGTGTCACCACACCCAACCTGTTGTGAGCGAGGCTGCGTCACCGAGTAGTGGTGGAAAGATAAGCATACATACAAGGAAAACAAGCCCCGAATATACGGACACGATTTTAATCAGAAAAATATCACCATGATTAAAATGCCATTAAAGATTTGCGATCAAGGAAGTTTAACTAATTATAGTATGCAGCATGTGGGCGAAACTCAATTAAACCAAACAATTTGGGCGTTTTCGTCGAGTGCAGTTCGAGATCAGTCTGATCGTATTAATCACTGTTCCAAATTAAGCCACAGAAATTAAACTTAAACAAACATTGTAGAATATTTAAAGCTGTTATAAACTCTCTACTTCAAGTCGTTTATCCTGAAGCATTGCTCTTGCTGCTGTGTGAAATGCTGGTGTGAGCATGTCAGGAAACACATTGGTATTTAAACTGACCTTCGTGTCATGACTGAAACATTGTTGAAAACGACTTTAATCAATCAGCATGGCTCTCAAGTACGTAAGAATTAGAGGACAGTCTTTTCAAAGGCGTTTGCTGCAGAGGCGTTAGAAAGCGTTAGTATGCGGGACAAGGGACAGGGATTATAAATCGATAAATCGATTCACTTAACATTATAATTTAATTTCGATGTTTGTGAGGTTTGGTGTGTGTGTGTGTGTGGGGGGGGGGGGGGGGGGGGGGGGGGGGGGGGGGAGGGGTTAAAAGACGACTACAGGGATATCATTTCAGTTAAAATGTATGCGCAATCAGGCTGTCTATTTAAGGAGTCATTTCTGTTAATTTGACAAACATTTATCTAGTCACGTATGAATAGCTGTGTGGAGTCTTATAGACTCTCAAAGTAATTTAAATTTGGTGCAAATGAAGTTGGACTACATTTCTAGTTTGATTTAGCTCACCTCAGCACAAAGTGCTCGAGATGAGCTATTGTGATCACTCACCATCCGGCGTTCGTCCGGCGCTCGTCCGTCGTCCGTCGTTATTTCAAAGGAAGGTTCCATATGTGGCTATCATCAAAATGTGTTTCACAAATTAAATTCCATGCAGAACTTTGGTTGAAACAAAGAGAGAAGGAAGAATGCAAAAACTTTAAAAATGTGTGATTTCAGTACTACTGGAATATTACCAAGGAAGGCGCCGTAATAAAATTGATACCTTGGTTAAAAATCAAAGCACTGAAAGTTCTCACAGCAAGGGGCTAACTGCAGATAACATTTGAACATGGATTTACCGATCCCAAAAGTCTAACTTGAACACTTTACACTAGCAATTTGTTAGTTAGCACTTTATATCCATATACTAAATGATAAAGGAGTAAAGCAAAACACTGTAAACACAGTATGATGGTCTATCGATATACTAAAAGTTGGCATACACATGCGCATCTGCTATCTGGATAGTTTCTGCTTAGCACACCTCCTGGTTTACAATGGATTTTTAGCCGTGTTTATTTTTTAATGCAATTAACACATATACATTTCATATCAAAATCACAATAACCTAACAATGATGAGTCCAATCTTACTTTCAAAGCAGAAATAAAATCCTGTGTTATCTTAATTTTCTTCAGCGTGCAATGACTGAAATATTGTTAAAAGCGACGTAAAAAATCATACACACGATTTAATCATTCTTAGTGTTTCACAACGCATAGGTGAATAGTTTTAAATGCATTGCTTTTGAATTCATTTTAAATCCCAACATTTCGAAAGAGTTTATTGCAGCGGTGTTAAATGACAATTGCACCACTGATATCGGCAATTGATAAGACAAAATTATCTGCCCAGAGCGGGAATCGAACTCAAGTCTCCCGCTTCACGGCCGAACATGCTAACCGCTACGTTACGCGGCCACTTCGATGGTTCCCATTTATAACATAATTATAAACCAATACACGAGTTAGCGAAATATTTAGAATTGAAACGTTTTATCTTGATAAAAAACAAATGTCATTTACATCATTTGTTTTATAACTGGGACTTGACTATCTTATTCCGTCTGCTGGGGTTGTTCAGGTTAATTTTGGTTGAGAATTTGATGTATTTACATAGGAATCTAAAATGAAATACTCTAGTATTCCTGATTATCGTTAACGCTGAAAATACATTTTATTCGAAAGGATTTTTGGAAATTTCGACGCCTAGGCTCACTTGCACATTTATCGTATAATATGTTATATTTTGTCAACTATTTATTTTATTATCATTTAAATAATTTGAATGTTTGAGTATATATGTTATCATTGGGACTCATTTATCTGAATTTGGTTTGAGTCGGAATCGAAAAGTTGCCTTTACTCCATTCGATTTACAATATTTAGGAATTACCAATGAACTTAACGCGCGATCAAGTATGTTGAAAGCGTAGAAATACATTTTAATTAATAATCATGTAATTCATATATTTTAACATAAAATTTCTTTCGAGTTATTTCTTTTGGGTTAGTGATGTCGAATCAAATCAATTGTCGGCTTCATATGTCAACAAGTTACCGCATTTTGATTTTTAGACAGGAACTATTGGCGGATCAAGATGACCAACATGGGAATTAGCTGGCAACAGTCATTTCATTTTTAACAAAATATTCCACAAATCATCCACTTTCATTGACATTATGTACGATCTGCAACCACCAATACATCTATATGAAGTCGAGATGGTGTTCAGAAACGGAGAGCTGGTGTAGAAAGACAGATGTGAAGTAATTCAATGCCGATATCGTAAAACGCCTGTCTAGATTCCAGTCTCAAAATGATGCGTCGTTTCGAAAATTAGCTACAATAGCAATTGGCTCTAACGAGCCCCTTGCTAAAAATCACCAAGATAATATATGCCCCTTGCTAATAACGTACGGACAATTTTTTTTTTAGAGAAAACTAAAAATTAACATATCAGGTAAACGGATATAGAAGTGCGATACTATAGTAACGGGCCATTTCACAGGGAAACCAGGCTTTAATACGAAAAAAACCCATGAATGGGTTTTTTCGCTTATAGTTAACGGGTGTGAGATTTTTTTTTTTTTTTTTTTTTTTTTTTCAATAACCCATGAAGCTTTTTGAAATGAAACTGGAAAAATCCATGGGGGCCGCCATTTTGGATATGTATAAAAGGCAGACGTAAAACACAGATTGAAAATTATTGTCGTCTTTTTAATCATTTTTTTTTTAAATCGGTATTTTGGGTATGTATAAAATGAGCAGAAAAACACGGATTGAAAATTATTGTCGTCTTTTTAATCATTTTTTTTAAAATCGGTATTTTGGGTATGTATAAAATGAGCGGAAAAACACGGATTGAAAATTATTGTCGTCTTTTTAATCATTTTTTTTTTAAAAAGATATTTAAGATCATTAAAATGCTGTGTTATGTGGGAATAAACATTTGAACGAAAAGTTAAAACTAAATGGAAATCTGTAAGAAATATGTTTTCCCGTTCGTAAAAAACCCGACAGCATTAGCCTTCTACGCCCGAACTTAAATTTTGACTGTATCGTAGCCAAAGAAGGACGTGACGTCATTTCCGTTACACTTCATCTTGGCGTAACGTCAATGGAGCGACGTCGTTTCCCGCAAAAAAAGTGGTATCAACATGAAAGACCCCAAATTCCTATACATGAGCTATTGCCTCACTTATTCAAAGTATAATTATTTATCAAACATTGTGGCAAAAGGATAACTTTCTCATAAGGAGCAATTGTTCTTTTGGTGACAATCTTTTCCTAAATCGTCTGTTGCATAGGCCTCAGAAACTGTCTCTAATAGGGAAAGGGTTTAGCAGAAATGTGACCCCTTACATAATTTGTTCCAGTCATATTGACTGGTTGAAAAAGGTAGTCGCCAGATGGCATCAGAAAAGGGCTGATCTATTTGCTTCTTTACCATAATGCAGGTGATCGATTAAGGATCATCTTGGCCCTCATGTTTTAACCTCGTTCATTATAAATGTATTCCTTGATTTTCTGAAAGTTTTTACTTTATTATTTTCTGTTCGTAATAATAGACGACAGCAATACGAATTCCAAATATGTTTTGATAATGCAAGAAACATGACATTAACATTATTATTGTCTAGTCAATTACTTATAAATCCTTTTTGTATGGCCAAAGTATGTTCTTTAATTTTTGTTTATAATTATCTTGGTTTTTTTTCGTAAATAGGTAGCACCTATAGATATATTACGAAAAAAAACCATAAATGGTTTTTTTCGCTTATAGTTAACAGGTGTGAGATATTTTTTTTTTTTTTTTTTTTTTTTCAATAACCCATGAAGCTTTCTGAAATGAAACTGGAAAAATCCATGGGGGCCGCCATTTTGGATATGTATAAAAAGCAGACGTAAAACACAGATTGAAAATTATTGTCGTTTTTTTTTGTTTTTTTTAAATCGGTATTTTGGGTATGTATAAAATGAGCAGAAAAACACAGATTGAAAATTATTGTCGTCTTTTTAATCAATTTTGTTTAAAATCGATATTTAAGATCATTTAAGTGCTGTGTTATGTGGCAATTAACATTTGTACGAAAAGTTAAAAATAAATGGAAACTAAATTTTGACTGTATCGTAGCCAAAGAAGGACGTGACGTCGTTTCCGTTACACTTCATCTTGGCGTAACGTCAATGGGGCGACGTCGTTTCCCGCAAAAATTATTTATCAAACATTGTGGCAAAAGGATAACTTTCTCATAAAAAGCAATTGTTCTTGTGGCGACAATGTTTTCCTAAATCGTCTGTTGCATAGGCCTCAGAAACCGTCTCTAATAGGGAAAGGGTTTAGCAGAAATGTGACCCCTTACATAATTTGTTCCAGTCATATTGACTGGTTAAAAAAGGCAGTCGCCAGGTGGCATCAGAAAAGGGCTGATCTATTTGCTTCTTTGCCATAATGCAGGTGATCGATTAAGGATCATCTTGGCCCTCATGTTTTAACCTCGTTCATTATAAATGTATTCCTTGATTGTCTGAAAGTCTTTACTTTATTATTTTCTGTTCAAATAATAGACAACAGCAATACGAATTCCAAATATGTTTTAATAATGCAAGAAACATGACATTAACATTATTATTGTCTAGTCAATTACTTATAAATCCTTTTTTATGGCCAAAGTATGCTCTTTAATTTTTGTTTATAATTATTTTGCGTTTTTTTTTCGTAAATAGGTAGCACCTATAGATATATTAGCCTTGGTACTAGTGAAGATCTAGGTCAGCCTGCGTTCTTGGAAATCGAATCAGCAACTCCCGTGCTCGCCCGCAAGTCATACACGCTTTCAGGAAGTGTCTGGAAGGGATTTATGATGATAATACGAATGAACTAGGATATGAGCCGAATTACAAGAAAACCAACATTGTGGTCTCTTCGTAAAGTATCGACACGTATCATCCTACGCATGCCGCGCAGGCTAACCATGTCAGACACTTTTCTCCTCCTGTGGGTTTTCTGTTTCAGGAATCAATACTCTACACCTCTATCCTCCCGAGAAGGAATGTGTCGGACCAGATTAGCGTGCGTGGACTGCGAAGGCTAATCCGGGTCGATACATTTACGCAGAGTCCATAATGTTTGTTTTCTCACGGAACGGCTCATGTATCTTACTCGAATACCATTATATATCGAGGGCTTGGCGTGAAACAGTTGTATCTAAAATTGGTATTTTTTTACCAAGGTTAATCACCTCGCCATAAAGTCTTTATAAGCGTTAAATCACTTTTCTTGGTAAACAATGTAAATTTAGGTGCCATTGCTCGTTCTGAGCAATGGCATCTAAATTTGCATTGTTTACAAAAGGGTCAAAATTGCCCCTAAACCTGGGTTTTCAAAATAGGTTTTAAGTTACAACTGTTTCACGCCAAGCCCTCGATATGATTACTAAACCTCGTACTCTCTGACGTGCCAACGACTTTGAAATGAACGCAATTGCTTCTCTCAATGATTCTCAAGAGGTTGCGGGGGACAGCAATGCGACTGAAACATCAGTATCAGGATAATTGATCAGTAGTACTGCTGATTTTACCCATGAAACGCCGTTGTTAACCTAACATACTGGCGAAAACGGCGTTAAACACCACTGCAATCAAATATCCGCCTCTGAGAGTCTCACCGATTGCGAAGCAAGCTTTTCAGCTTATATTAATCACGCTCGAACCAGTACTCGCGCCGTTTGTGTGGAAAAATCCCAAAGTCAGGACCCGCTCATTACGGTACTCCAACCAGGGGTGTGTATGACAAAACACCCCCCGGAGAAAACACATCCCGCTCAAAAAAAACCTCATCATTTTTACAAGGTGGACAAAATACCCCCTACGGGTTTTGCAAGGCGGACAAAACACCCCCTATGGTTTATACAAGGGACCTTTGATACGAGAGGCCGACGCTCTACCTCTGCACCACTATCTTACACCACTCGATTCTAATAACATTGGTGTGAAATTAGGTCAGAATTCAGATGTTTAAGGTTCACCATATAATTGTATGTATTGAAATACAGAGCTCACTGTCACTTTGTTATATTACTATGTATACATGTGTGTAGCTAAATGTAGATTTCTTTGAAGCTAAGTACATGTGTATTTTTACTGACACTTATCAGCGACTTGCGCGTTTCCAAAAATACTATTTTAGGAAACGCGCAAACCGCTGACAATTTTTGACAACTTCCTTGGTTTCTTACGATTGCAGCTTGTATATATATAAGCTGCATCGATTTCAAAAAACGGACGACAAAAAATTATTTTCTAAACGTATATTGTATTTGAGGACACAGCATAAAAGGTCGTCTTGAATTGATTCTATTCATTTAAACATGCATTTAATCGGAACACTCGACAATCAACGCTTCTCCATTTCGTTTTTTCTTTACACGAGTTATCTCCTCTGATGATACCTAGCGATGTTTCAGGCAACAATATGATTTGCTGAGGCAAAGGTAAATCTGTGTCCCTGTTGTTGGAGAACGCTCTATAAGAAGAGCAGCCCCAGTCTGACCATTGCTTTAACCATAATAGTCTACTAAAGGGATCAGACCGATGACAGTCAATGCAACTCTTGAGCTCCAGCGGGTGGAGCGGTATTGGTTTCACACCTTTTTCGATATAAAAATAATGTTTCCTGTCCGTCGCGATATTACCGTAGCTGTTGAGAGAGGCGTTAAACACAAAACAAAAAAACACACATGTCACCCTGAGAGACTCTGTGTCATGCAATCATCAGATTATCTACATATGTCTTGTGTTTAATGGATTAAAGCGGACCTTTGCAATGTTTCAATACCGCCTTTAGTGGCCCGATAAGGGGGACACTTACATTACTGACAAGGGGACAAATACCTTACTGACAAGGGGACATATAGCTTTTGACAAGGGGATAATACTTAACTGACAAATGGGCACATACATTACTGACAAGGGGGTACACACCTAAATGACAACGGGACACATACTTTACTGACAAGGGGACACATACCTTACTGACAAATGGACACATACCTTAATGACACATACTTTACTGACAAGTGAACATATACCTTACTGACAAGGGACACATACTTTACTGATAAGGAGGGGACACATACCTAACTGACAAGGGGATGCATAATTTACTGACAAATGGACACATACCTTAATGACAATGGGACACATATCTTACTGACAAGGGCACATATACCTTACTGACACATGGACACATACCTAACTGACAAGGGGGTACATACCTAAATGACAAGTGGACACATACTTTACTGACAATGGGACACATACTTTACTGACACGGGGACACATACTTTACTGACAAGTGGACATATACTTTACTGACAAGGGACATATACTTTACTGACAAGATTGGGACACATACATAACTGACAAGGGGGACACATACATAACTGACAAGGGGACACATACCTTACTGAGAAGGGGATTCCAATTTTACTGACAAGGGGACATGTACCTTACTGCCAAGGGGACACATACCTTACTGACAAGGGAACATATACCTTGATGGCAAGGGGACACATACCTTACTGACAATAGGACACATACCATACTGACAAAGTGACATAGAAACCAGACCTTACAGATAGGTGATTGTTAAACAATAGACGTTTTCTATGAAATATATAACCAAAGCGCTGATAGCACTAATGAGCGAAGGACCTTCATTGATTTTGACGCTATAACTGTGAAAACCAGCAACATTACTACAAGTATAAGACCTATCTGAGGTTCAACACTAAAGATACACACGAATTCTGCGTAACAGAAGTTTCTTTAAACTTTCTATGAATAATTCGCCCGAAGTGTAGACCCTGATCAGAATACGCGGATGCGCTAGTTGACCTTTATCTACAACTATCACAACTGCCTTCCAGTTTTTTATGACACCCCGCTCATATGGACACTATCAAGCACTAATGAATTATTTAATAATCGGTCCATTTGCAGTAAATAATGAAATAATACTACCTTGGTGTTATCATGGATAAGTGTATCGTTGTTTAAACAATATGACTGTACACATGAATGCAACGCAATTTACTTAAGTACTTCAGGATGCATGCGATTTGGAAACATATATCTTACTCGAATACCATTATATATATAATTACTAAACCTCTGACGGTCTGACGTGCCAATGACGATGGTTGGATGAAACGTTTCACACAAGAAAAGTTCAGTGTTGATGGTACGAATTGACAATCACAGAAAAGGACATACGAACGAACAAATACGACAGACATTAATTAAACCTTAATTTAAAATGGATAACTTTTCCTTTTCGATATATTGACACACAGATGAAAGGAATGAAGGAGGAAGCTACTAGTAAGTGACCATTTATACATGCCCTGTATGAACAGTGTATTATTGCTCTCTGAACTCAGTTATATATACTCAAGATAGTAACAGGAGACGATAACCTCATTACCGTTTATAAGCTTTGATAGTCTAACTTACCCTTTTTCCTCTAAACCAAAATTAGAGGCCATCGAATTGGAAAATATCTAGACAAAAAATATGGGAAATCTCTGTCATTGAAAGTGTGACGGAATAACATGGGAAGCGTTGGCACAATGGTTTTCAAGAGTGTTCTGCTTAAGATCCACTAAAACGGGAACGCAGATAAGATCGTCTCTACATTCCTGGTGATAGTGTGGAAAATGGTAAAAGAATAGCTGTAGAAAAGTTTGAGTTATATCTAGAATATTGAAATAATCGTAATGCTAGAGGGTTCACACATTATGCAAAAAGAAGGAATAAGTCGTGTTGAGTAATTGTTATATTTTCTAGAAAAGTTTTCAATATGCACCCGCTTTGTTTGTGTCATATTCTATCATGTAAAGGGTTAAACACTGCTAGTTTATTCATGAACACGTACGAAACCTGCCATGTCAACGTGTTCTTCTGAGTTTATCAGTTTTCTGTGTATATGAATAATGATATTACCAAACTTTGTTTAAAGTGACTTGGTGACTAGCCTATAATGTGCTAATAATCAATGAATTCAAAATCCTTTGTACATATTGACAACAATCTAGTCCACAGTGGATATATTTTTTGAACTCATTCATAAGGACGTCGGATGGAACTGTGTGAACTTATGTAAAAAGGTGCGTCGAAAATAGTGCGATGCGAATGAAAGCCAATCAAATACTTCCGCGGTTGAGCATTGTTGCAGCGAAAGTTGGATCCTGCTATGAGCTTTCTGATAGCTTCGCGACCCTTCGCTCAAAAATGGCAACCTGACAAAATAGTTACTTAATCATTTCCCACGCACAGACGCTTTCATAGACGCAACTGCAGCAGATGATCTGTGTAGCCATTGTGACAAAAGAAAACATTTGACTTTACGTGCAATTTCTCCTTTTGCCACAATGTTTTCTACTATTTTTCAAAAGTTATACTTTCACTTTTAAAGATTTTCCATTTTTACGAACATATAGACCTCCTTCATGTACCAAAATCCCGATCAGCTGGCGCATCCTCACATTATGAATTTTCTTCATTTCTATATATTCCCTGGAATAGGAATTCTATATATTCTATATATTCCCTGGTTGTGTTGTTTGAGAAACCAGGAAACCAATGGGTAGGAGAACTGAAAATCGTTGAAAACGCCGTTTAAATCCAAATCAACACTGATCTCTATCTAGCTGCAAAAACATTCAGGAATCTTCTAGAGAACTGTTTGACCCAAAGGGTCGATTAAATAATAGTGTAATTTAATTGTTTTTGTGATTCATATGTAAGCCTCCGATTTTCGAATGTTGTGTGTCGAAGCTCGAATTTCTAATTGTGACGTTCTCCAAGATCTGTGCCAAAATGACGTTGTTCACTTTACCCAGACAACGTGATCAGAGTTCACGTTATGTTTTAGGATTAAATTGCACGGTAACATGCTAATTTAATTATAGTGTCACTCAACAAAAACAAAAACCCGTACATCCCATAAACTTATAATTAATATCATTTCCCCTTTTCCAAAAGTTGTCTCCCTTGGATTTTACTCGACCATTGCAATGAAAAGTCTATGTGACCTAGTTTGACAAGTTGATTATGTTGAATATTACACATGATTAAATAATTTAGTAAATTGAATACGTTAGCGCAATACAACTATAGACGTAAAGTAATATTACTGCAGAACGACCTACGTATTACCTGTTCTTTCAAAATCAATATGGAAAAGAAGAAATTGCTCATAATTAGCCATTTCTCCTGTTGCCACAAACATGCCCAAATCGAATCAATGATTAAGCTTTCGTTTGGAGAGAATATTTGTTTCTTTTAGATATATATATTAAAATTCTAAAGTCGTCTGCAGCAGGTCTGTTGTTATATGGATAAACGGTAAACAGTGTTTGAGAAGCGATCTATGGAACTAAACAATTGTGGCGTGTTCAACCAGTTAATGTCGAGACAACTCTCATCGTATACATACAATTGTAAAGGCACAGCTGCTCTTATATGCTGTTACCCATTCTCGTTAAAACCAGACCTAAACTTCGTTAACTCGTATATATAGATCTGACGACTGCCTCATAAAGGTCGTCTCAGATTGACCTTTGCGTCAGCCAATCATTGTCGCTTACTAAATATTTCGGTTCAAAACAGGTAGAAATACCAATTATAATTAAAATAAACGATATAGAGTAACGTTGATTGAGAGTTCCCCGATTGCATAGTACGGGCGTTTGTGTATCGTGCGATTTCATTGGTCACTAAATCTGAGCACGTGCTTATGAGCATTCTAAGTTTGCACAAGG
>JASEVX010000004.1:26108916-26129776 GCA_031761405.1 Serripes groenlandicus
TAATCTTTAAATTTATCTACTGTTTTTTATCGGGGGTTGTATTATGATGAAGAATGTCAAATGACGACATTGCATTTTAGTACGTCCAGCTTCTTAGTTCGTATCGGATTGTTCTTTCCACTTCAGTAGTGTAACTTAAAGTTATAACCTATTAATTAATCTACTTATTTCACTCGTTTTTGTATCCAGGGGTTGTGAGTTCGAATCCCGGCTCGGCCAACTTTCTTTCCGACGTTTGACAAAAGTCATTTCGACATGCATCATTCGTCTTCCACCAATGGGCTAAGTCTATGTGAAAAGGCTTTGGAAGATTGTTGTGTGGAGTACTGGTGTGAGAAAACCAGGAAACACATGAGTAGGTGAACCGGTCGCCGTGATATGACTGAGAAATTGTTAAAAACGGCGTTAAATCCCAATCAATCAATCAATCAATCAATCAATCAATCAATCAATCAATCAATCAATCGTTTTTGTATCAATATGTATCAGCTATACTTATACACTTGTTCTATTGTAATACTGTAAATATGTTATATTAGGAGAAAGATGTATACACAATGTCAGCTACTGAATCATATCATTTGTTTGATATTGTAAACAAATTGATATGAGCCGTTCCACAAGAAAACTAACATTATGGACTCTGTGTAATGTATCGACCCAGAACGCGCAGGCTAATCCGGACCGACACATTCCGTCTCAGGTGGATAGAGGTATAGAGTAATGATTCCCGAAACAGAAAACCCACAGGAGGCGAAGAGTGTCTGTATGGGTTAGCCTGCGCGGCATGCTCAGGCTGGTCCGGTCGATACTAAACGAAAAGTCAACAATGTTTTTTTTTTTCGTGGAACGACTCCTATGTGATTATAGGAATACATATTTTTTAATCATAAACTTTAAATCAAAATTGATCTGAGCGACTTGATCTCTCCAAATAAATAAACTGTAAGTCGTATTCTACTCATAGAACATAAACCTCCAGTGAGGATCAAGACCCACTTTATCATCCATGTGCATGCAGTGTTTAATCAATTTATTTATTGGAGTTTTTACGCCGCCTTCAACAATATTTCATTTATATCACGGCGACAGTTCACTTATTCATGATCCATGGGTAAACAAACCAGTACTAGGCTAGATAATGTGCCTTGCCCAAGGGCACTCCACCATGACCGAGGTGCCGCGACTGGGGATCGAACCCAGGACACCTGATTTCGAAATACCCGACGCTAACCACTTGACCACAGCGGATTCCAGTTTTTAGTCAAAATCTGCAGCATCGTCATTTCGTTCCGATGAACATTAAATCTTTATCTAGAAATGTAATGCATACGCTTAGGTTATTTTGGATGTTATGCAAGAGAGAATTTGAAAGTTACCGGACGTTCCCGGACGTTTCTTGTTTATGAATAAATTAGCATACTTGAGACATTAACCCTTTCCCCCATATATATGCATTCTGACGCCTCTACAGCAGATGGCTTCTTGAAAACATAGTGACAAAAGAAGAAATTGCTCAAAACGAGCATTTTTTCCTTTTGCCACAATGTTTTCCACTTTTAGTCACAGGTTATCCATTCAATTATAGAGATTTTCTATTTTTTGAAAAAACATGTTCAAAGTCGTCTGCTGCAGAATTGTTGTATGTGGGAAAGGGTTAACAACGTTATTATCTTCGTCGAAATGAGGTATTTTCTACTACAAAGACCTTTTTACCTCACAGTATTGTTTTGAAAAATATTGTATTGTTAAAGAGGAAAATATAATTTGGAATATATGTTCTGGGATTCGACTCAACTCCGAACTAGATATCGGACAAAATGTCTTGTAAATTAGTCCACTAGACCAAATCCAATATTCGAAAGCATTTGTTTTAAATCGATTATTCTGTTAATTAAGTCACACATCCAGTCACGAATGGAAAATCAAGGATGACGCTTTCCTATTTATACTTTTGTTCCATTCAGACGACAATGGTTAAAATTTATTTATAGCACTTATACATAATAAAGTATCTGTAAGATCAATGAAAGGACCTTAGAGATCCACACGTAGTTCAAAGAGCTACACAAAATTACCTCCCTCGTCGTTTATTTATGTGGAACAATCCCAAAGGCAGAACCCGCTCATCGAGGGATTCGAACCCGGGATCTTTGGTACGAGAGGCCAACGCTTATCCCTTTTCCTTATATAGACGCTTTCTGATGCCTCTGCAGCAGACGGCTTTTTAAAAACATAGTGACAAAAAGAGAAATTGCCCTAAACGAGCAATTTCTCCTTTTGCCACAATGTTTTCCACTTTAAGTCATAGGTCATCCATTCAATTATAGAGATTTTCTATTTGCTGACAAAATATGTTCAAAGTCGTCTGCTGCAGAATTGTTGTATGAGGGAAAGGCACAATTTTAGTTTGACAAATATATATATATTTCAAAGATTTCGTTATATCAGCGGTTTGATTTCATTATTGTTGGTACTCTCTCGTTTTCAGCAACGTCACGGGTGGTGTAGTGGTAGGGTGCTCGCCTTGGTCGCATGATGCCCCGTGGGTTGAATCCACGACCGGGGCATGCCATAATACCGTGGTGTGTATAACGACTGACTCGCTGGAGTCAGGATAAATGGACCAGTAGTACTGGTAACTCGTCCACGAAACGCCGTACTACAAATGAAATTATGTTAAAAGGGCGTAAAAGAGCATACACATATATATATATACACATCTTTTCACGATATCAGACATTTACGTGTCAAAATAGCCGATAAAGGGTAAATACTGTATCCTTGGGAATGAACTAACTTGTAAAGGTGAAAGAAGTGGAGACTAAGATTAAACTTCACATTACTATAACACCAATCTTTGCTTATACTGTTTACAATTGATTGTTTGGTGTTTAACGCCGCTTTCAACACTTGTTCAGTTATATCACGGCGTTTCCTGGGTCTTTTACCAGTACTACTGGTCCATCCTGACACCAGCCATTCAGTCGTAATGCTAACACCGCAACCATGGGTGTCTAGGCAGCCATTTCTACCATTTGTCACAGTCTTTGGTAAGACCCGACCGGTATTATAGTTCACAAGAAAATGTTATAGACCTGCACTACTATACACGTAAATGTTGTGTAAAATTTAGTTTAAGGATTAAAAGATAAGGATTTAAATGCTAAGGGTTAAAAGAAAGAATAAAATGACATAACTTGTCAAAAATCTATTCTCGTGTCAAAAACATACTTGGAAGAAATCAGAGAAACAAACACATTAAATATTCGTTGTCCTCTTTAAACAATGGCAATTGTAATTTGAAAGCGACTTCTCGGAAAAAAAGTGTTATCACCGCTTCCTAGAATTGTAAGTTTAATTCGGTATGCAATGCGTCCGCCGAAAGCATGCGCGTATATTAGTACATTTAAGCCCGTCAATTGGAAAAGCTACTAGTTATCTTTTATGAACAGTGTAGATCAAGATCGTCCTGTGATGTACACTGTTCAGTAAGCTTGTTAGAAGATTTTGTCAACACGTGCATACTCTGATACGACGGAGCTAATGGACTGACTGATCTAAGCCTAGACTGTTCAGGACTTGCACATTTACCCATGGACAGTCTCATTTATCTAAGTTTTATAAATAAACCTTACGTATTGATATCAATCACATTAGGAGATATTCACAAATCTGCACCGATCCAATGAAAGATTTGATGATTGCAGAACAGAAAACGATGACAAATTCAACAAACAAAATATTTGTTTCATTGAAAATAAATGAAAAATTCGTTCAAACACATATATAGTCTTTTCGATATGTATAAACTTATCGACATATTAAGTTAAGCCCCGGTTGCATCTCGAGATTTCTCTCCAGGGGTTGTGAGTTCGAACTCATGGTTTGTTTAATAAAGCTCAGTCAACTTCCTTGCCGACGTTTGACATAATTTGTCTCAACGAACGTCATTCGTCTACATCCAATGGCCTAACTGTCTCTGCGGAAAAGGAGCCATGTGCTAGGAAAGATTGCTATGTGGAGTACTGGTGTGAGAAAGACAGGGAGCACACAGGTATATGAACTGGTCGCCGTGATATGCATGCACAACTGTTGAAAACTGCGTTAAACACTAATCAATCAATCAACATATCAAGCGGCATAATTTTAACATTTCATAACAATTTTGAACATGGACAATTACGTTGTTTTTACACATATGAGCCGTCCCGCTAGAAAACCAACATTGCAGACTCTGCGGTAAGTGACGACCCGGATCAGCTAAGCATTCCACGCAGGCTAACCCGGACAGACACTTTTCGCCTCCTGTGGATTTTCTGTTTCTATACCTCTATCCCGTGGAAACGGAATGTGTCGGCCTGGATTAGCCTGCGCGAACTGCGCAGGCTGATATGGGTCGATACATTACGCAGAGGCCATGATGTTGGTTTTCTTGCGGTACGTCTGATATCGTTATGACCACATAGATGCCATACCTATTCTTTGTTTTACGTTCACAATCATTCATAGGGTACTGCTGAATAAATATTAGAGTAGTATTTCTGACATATACATTTTCGTAGAAGCGATAAACCTTTTCCAATATTTCTTTTTCTTTATCTTAGAGCCCTTGTAAAATCCACGTTATCACTCATAACCAGGTTATTTGTAAGAAGAAAAGAGCATTCAGGTGTTGTTTGACAATAGTTATTCTAACTTTACTTGTACGTATAAAATGGAGATTTATTAGATCAATACTTTTTTCTGGTACCCGGCGAAAATAAGAAAGGAGAACATAAGGTTTTTTTAATGTACCTTTTCGTAGAAGCGACGAACTTTTTCCAATATTTTTTACCTTCACGCCCTAAGACAATCAACGTTTTAATTTAACAACATTGACCTGAACATGACCTTTTGACAAAAAAGTAAGTATTATTCGGCGATACATGTTTAACCTCAGTTTTGACCTAGATGTTAAACAAATGATCTAGATTGTAGACCAATCAAATGTTGTATTTAAGGGATAATGTCGAAGAAATAAAGGAAATGAAACGTTTTGATTGGTTCAGAGTTAAGATGGCGATCCTACAAGAGGCACTAATAAGATGAAGTTTTAAAATGAAATGGTCTGCATATAAACTTTTAATTGTTTTCCTTAAGAAATTCATTTCAGGGAAAAAAATCAGTGAAAACGTATGAAATATAATATTTAAGAGCAAAATATTAATTATTTTTGAAACATGATAAGTTTTCAGTTATTTATCGTCAATTGAAACTTATACACCTCCTGGGAGCCTCGCGTAATCTCCAGACATGTGGAGTATTCTGGGTCTGCATATAAACTTTTAATTGTTTTCCTTAAGAAATTCATTTCAGGGAAAAAAATCAGTGAAAACGTATGAAATATAATATTTAAGAGCAAAATATTAATTATTTTTGAAACATGATAAGTTTTCAGTTATTTATCGTCAATTGAAACTTATACACCTCCTGGGAGCCTCGCGTAATCTCCAGACATGTGGAGTATTCTGGGTCTGCATAATCTATTTATAGAAACTGAAGCTGTATGGAGATGGCCGATTAGCCTTTAAAATTTGGTAAACACATAGATTATTGCGTGTTCCATTTTTTAGTGTTTCCTCATATTGATCGCCGTTTATCTTTTCTAAATATATCTCTTGTTATAATTTACGTATGTTTATCACATAAAGCCCTCTCTGGGAGTGCCAAAATCCCATTACTTAAACAAATTTATTACATACCTATCCAAATTTTGCATTGAAATTTAAGTGACATAAAATCAATATCAATTTAAAAAAAAAAATGATAACTAACACTGTGACGATAACACTTTTAGTTTTTTTATATCATCACTAGTGATGATATCATTTTGCCGGAACTACTTTTTTTTAGATTTGGAACATCTTTGGAATTTAAAGTGGGTTTAATACTAGGAATTTTAAAAAAAAACTGAGACCGAATACTAGGAAAATGACGTCACGTCAGCGGTTTTGACGTCATAACACTAGTCATTTGGCGCCAAATAGAAGCAGCAGTATTTGGTTACGTAACATTCATACGCCTAAGGCCAAGTCATTTTTTTTTTTTATATGTTTCTTTAAAATAAAGGGGAGATTTATTCCAGATATATAATAAATAGAATAACTAACTGCATGTTTTTGATATCGAATTTATGTCACACGGGAACAAAGGGGTAATTTGGTGTAAAATCACTCAACCTACGGTTTCGTGATTTTAACCAAATTACCCCTTTTTTCCCTTGTGACATAAATTCTATATCAAAAACATGCAGTTAGTTATTCTCTATATATCATATGACACTACCAGTCTGGTTTCCAGTCTTACACTCAAGTCCAGAGCGGAAACCAAACTATGAAAATGACGTCACGTCAACGGTTTGACGTTATATAAAGTTAGTAACTTTGGCGCCAACACCGGCACATTTCATGTACATTTTTTTCGAAAAACGTCTGATAAATCACTTTATGTGATAAAGAAGAATATCTCCTTCATTTTAATTTATTATCACTTTTAATAAAACCGTTAACTAGGTTGAATATGACGCACGCCATGACTCGCGGTATAGCATCTTAGTAAACTCATTTGTTTAATAAATACACACTCATAAAATATCCTCTTTATCATTTCGTTTCAACTGCACGCTCATTTCTTTGTAATAATGTACATATGCACCATATATGAGTTACAGTGGTGCGTATTGCTGATCTACCGTAGGTTTTTTCTTCATGAATCAAAAAAATAACATTATTGATGGAAACTTTCTAACAGTGGAATGTATAAAGGGATCCATAACTTACTTCGAGTTATCGACGTGTTCGAGGGTATAAAGGGCTCCATAACTTACTTCGAGTCATTGACGTGTTCGAGGGTATAAAAGGCTCCATATCTTACTTCGAGTCATCGACGTGTTCGAGGTAAAAAGGGCTCCATATCTTACTTCGAGTCATCGACGTGTTCGAGGGTATAAAGGGCTTCATATCTTACTTCGAGTCATCGACGTGTTCGGGGGTATAAAGGACTCTATAACTTACTTCGAGTCATCGACGTGTTCGAGGGTGGGTATAAAGGGATCACTCTCTTACTTCGAATCATCGACGTGTTCTAGGGTATAAAGGGGTTCATAACTTACTTCGAGTCATCGACGTGTTCGAGGGTATAAAGGGCTCCATACCTTACTTCGAGTTATCGACGTGTTCGAGGGTATAAAGGGCTCTATACATTACTTCGAGTTATCGAGGGTGGGTATAAAGGGATCACTCTCTTACTTCGAGTCATCGACGTGTTCGAGGGTATAAAGGGCTCTATACATTACTTCGAGTTATCGACGTGTTCGAGGGTATAAATTGCTCCATAACTTAATACGAGTCATCGACGTGTTCAAGGGTATAAAAGGGCTCTATATATTACTTCGAGTAATCGACGTGTTCGAGGGTATAAAGGGGTTCATAACTTACTTCGAGTCATCGACGTGTTCGAGGGTATAAAGGGCTCCATACCTTACTTCGAGTTATCGACGTGTTCGAGGGTATAAAGGGCGCCATATTTTACTTCTAGTTATCGACGTGTTCGCGGGTATAAAGGGCTCCATATCTTACTTCGAGTCATCGACGTGTTCGAGGGTATGAAGGGCTTTATACCTTACTTCGAGTTATCGACGTGTTCGAGGTAGCCGAGCTAGAATTATGCTGATTTCATTTCTTTTTCTTCAGCTGCATAATGATTTTTTTATGAACTTTATATGACGAAAAGCATGCCAGTAAAAAAAGAATGCCAAGAAAAAACAATGTAGCAACAGCCCTTACTGTTCTGAGCCACCATAACTACTAATACGCTCAGTTTTTAAAGGACTGATCAGTTCCGTTTCATTTAAAAGGATATATTCGAATTATCGCCATGTTCACTGTTATGTTTATCTTAGCAATCAGAACTGCTGCCACGCTCTTTTTAAAGAAAGGTATGTTCCTGGAATTTATTCGAGATAATGATATCTTCGCATCACATGTTCGAGTTAATGATATATTTGCATTATCGAATGTTAGAGATAAAAATGTATTCGCATTATCACATGTTCGAGATAATGATATATTCGCATTATCACATGTTCGAGATCAATTTATATTAGCTTTATCACATGTTATAGATAATGATATATTCACATTATCACATGTTAGAGATAATGATATATTTGCATTATCACATGTTCGAGATAAATATATATTAGCTTTATCACATGTTAGAGATAATGATATATTCGCATTATCACATGTTCGAGATAATGATATATTCGCATTATCACATGTTCGAGATAATGATATCTTCGCATTATCACATGTTAGAGATAAATATATATTAGCATTATCACATGTTAGAGATAAAAATGTATTCGCATCATCACATGTTCGAGATATTTGCGATTCCCATGTTTGTCCTAATTATATATACTAACAGAAAGGTCAGGATCAGGTCGAGAAATAACTACGTTTAATAACATTTATTTCGTCTAAGATCATTCTGTGCACCGGTACTTCAGTCGGTATAGATGATGTCTGTCGATCAAATCGTTGTGAGTTCGAACCCCAGTTTGGCTGACATTCTTTCTGACATTTGACACATGTCATTGCGAAAAGCGGCATTGATCTACCACCAATGGGCTTAACAGCCAGTTGCTTGGAAAGACTTGTGTAGAGTAATGGTTTGGGAAAGCCAGGAAACACATGGGTAGTCGAAATGACCGTCGTGGTATGACTGAGACATTGTTGTTGAAAACGGCGTTACACCGAAATCAATAAATCAGGTCGGAATGCTGGCAACTTAAAACATATATCACCTGAAACAAACTCCTATGAAATTGATAATTAGGAGGCACTCCAGGAACACAACCATTTTGGCAATTTCAAATATTAATAAGAGCAACCATAAGGCATTTTTATCAATATCCGCCAGCGCTGTCTGATCTGGAACTGCACTGTTCGCCATTAAGTAATACAAGGTTTCAAGAAACGTCTTTAAAGTAGTATCCATTTGGATCCTTAGCATAGAAGTGTAATTATTGCGCTAAGGTTTGTTTTTTCTGAAGCACCTTTCATATTCACTAAATTGATTGATTGATTGAATTGGGTTTAACGCCGTTTTAACAATTTCTCAGTTATATCACGGCGGCCAGTTCACCTACTCATGCATTTCCTGGTTTTCTCACACCAGTACTCCACACAACAATCTTCCCAAGCAACTGGCTGCTTTTCCACATAGACTTAGCCCATTGGTGGAAGTCGAATGACGCATGTCGCATTGACTTTTGTTAATCGTCTGAAAGAAAGTTGGCCGAGCCGCGATTCGAACTCACAACCCCTGGATTGACAGCCCGCGTCGCTACCGACTGAGCTACCGGGACTCGGTTCATATTCACTTGAATAGATTGTGAAATCCATGGTAAAATTAAACAAATGGTTTCAGAAAACGACTCTCGTCCACTCGTCCAATCCCAGATTACTAGGCATACGCATTGAACTTCATTTTTGAACTAACGATTGGCCAATAGTATAATTGAAAGTTATCCATAACATTTGTTATAGTAATTTCCCCTACGGTTGATTTTCCGGAAGCTCATAAAATCTGAATTTTGATTTACTGGCTATGTAATAAATAGGATTGATTTCCCCACATAGTTCGTCTCATTCAAATGTCCGACCCAGATCACAGTAACTTAGTGGTCAATGCATCCAATTCGAGCGCATGAGGTCGAAGGTAAGAATCCAAGTGGTTACAGTGCCTGGTATGGCTGGTAAAGGAACCGCAAATTGTATCCTGTAATCGATCAAATGTCTTTTAATACGCCTAATGCCCCGTAAATACATCATGAAGTAAACGTACTTCAGATAAGATGTATGAGTGTGCCTTTAGTTGACACTATGCTAACACACTTCACTTTAATCAGTTGACAATATTTACTTTAACTTTAATTGAACGATTTAAAGGGAGACTAATCCACGGCACCAATATATTCATTCGATTAATAGCAGTGATCGTGTAATAATGGGCGAGTTCATATGGGATCCGAGAACAGCCCGAGTGCACTAGGAATCCATTTGAACGGTGATACTGTTAACCTTAGTAACGTCATTTTGACCTTTTAACTCGAATCCGAGTAACCCACCTCAAGCCTGGGGTTACTAGCATTTCAAAATGGCGACCAACGATGTTTACTACTCATTCGGAATACCTCGGTGATGAATGCTTCATCAATGGATGATGAAGGATTACGGAAGTACCCGAATGAGTTCCGAATGGTTTACTACTAAGACGAGGAAACACCGTTCAGATGGAAAGCATTAGTGCGCATGTTTTTCTGAATTTACATTTAGACATGACGTCAGTTCTCTACCCTAGAGAAGCCCATCTGAACTCGCCCAACGGTTGCCCTTAAATACACTGTAAGTCTAGTACACGGCGTTCTACAGTAAATAAGCACGTCACCTTATATACCGCTATCGCATAATATAAATTGGAAAAATAGTAGATATGCAATTGCTTTAAATCTTTCAGCGCCAAAGGCATTATTCAGGTTTTTGCAAACAATACTGATTCAGGCGAGTCAGCTCGTAACGAGCTGTCTCACCTGAAATCAGCATTGTTTGCCTTGTAGTTATCAAAATAGTCTTTTATTACATAAGAAATGGAGACGCCCGATTTTGAACATGGAAGAGTCTAATTTAACCGTGAATTCGGCGCTGAAAGAGTTAATTCTACAACGGACCAAAAGTATAAACGACGCTCGATTAAAGCGTTATTGGCCAGCATGTAGCCAACCATCTGCCATAAACTGACTAAATGTTGGCCACAAGGATTTTATCCGCAAGCGATCGGTTTACGATCACCAGACTTAAATTCACGACAATAACGGTGAAATTGGACAGGTCGGACACAGTGTTAGTTTCATAGATATTTTAAGGAGAGCTGTGATTGGCCGTTTTAGCGCCCAATGACATAACCCGTTACAATAGGGATTTCTTTAAACGTACTTTGATTGTCGCAAAAATGTACGCCTTTGACGTCAAACACGAAAATAAAAAAATACAACGTCATGACGTTCACTGTATAATTGTAAATTTACGCTATATAAATGTAACGTCGGAACGTTATGTCCTTGACCCACTTCCGTGTCGTTAGTTGCATCTCAACGATTGTATAAATTATTAAATAATTCATATTTCTATGTACCATATGTACCTTTTCGAGGAATTAATGTAAATAAACGCAGAATATAAAAAAATCACTGTCTAGACATTGCGTCAGACATTAGGTGCTGGCATGTCACATCCTGTTACATGGGTCGCACATATTGCCGTACTGTTCTATATAATCGGTACGTAAAGTTCGTTTTATACCAACTGTCGCTTAATGAATAAACAAAAACAAAATCGGTTTACGAAGGAAATATAATGGTAAACGGACTCAGAATTTTAATCACCATGCGAAAGTTGACATAACACGGACAATAACCGTTTCAGAATAGAACAGATTAGTTATTTGTTAAGAAGTAAAAGAGATCTAGAGATATGTTGCCATTCACGAAAAGCAAACAAGTCATTGTTGTACACGTGGCGTACCCGCTCATGAAATACTTCTTTTTGTGCCGACTCAGAGATAACATATCTCTCGATATATCGCACCCGTAAAAACTAATTATCCTCCAAATGTCAATACTCGTTATTGAGCACAGTTGTACAGAGATAAAACATGTTTAGTTCAACAAAGGAGCCTTGAAAACCATCATTGTGGACTCTACGTAAAGTATTGGACGCGGCTCAGCCTTATAGCATGCCGCGCAGGCTTACCCAGATAGACACTTTTCGCCTCCTGTGGATTTTCTGATTCTGGAATCAGTACTCTATACCTCTATGTGATTTTCTGATACTGGAATCATTACTCTATACCTCTATCCCCCTGAGACGGAATGTGTCAGCCCAGATCAGTCTGCGTGGACTGCGCAGGTTGATCTGGGTCTATACATTACGCAGTGACCATAACGCGGTCGGTTCATATAGTAAACAAATGGGATTACCTTAGTACTTAATTTATCCAATGCGACACATGTCAATCGTCTTCCCAAAATGGACGAACTTTTCTATGTGGAAAAACAGTCATTTGATTGTTTTGTTTTGTGGAGATCTGGTGTGAGAAATCCAGGTAATACGTTGTGTATGTGAACTTGTAGCCGTAATAAACTGAACATTTTTGAAAACGGCGTTAAAATTCAATAAATCAATCAATCAATAAATAAATAAATAAATAAATAAATAAATCAATCAATCAATCAATCAATAAATCAATAAATCAATAAATCAATAAATAAATAAATAAATAAATCAATCAATCGATCAATCAATCAATTAATCAGACTTACAGACTATTTCGAAAAAGAAAGTTGAGTTATCGTAGTTTTGAATCATATTTTAATGGTTTAATGTCGGTTAGGAGTTCAAATGATACATGTACCTTATCTCACATAAAGGTCGCATAATTGGGTGACCGAATTATATATATGAAAAAAAAAATCGATTCTAAGACGTGTCCTTCAGTGTTATATAGTGATTGATTAATGGGGATTCAAGGCCGTTTTCAACAACCAGATTTCAGTCACGTGACGTCTACCATTCCATCTATCCATGCAGTCATCAGCATTCATGGACTACATACAACGGATGGATTTTAGGTGAAACCTTGACATATTATATTTGATCAGATTGCTTACCTTGCGATATGTATCAAATCTACACCATTGGTGGTATACTTGATAACTGACATAAATAAAGATTATTTTTGCACATTCTCACAATCTATTCTAAAATATAAACTTCATGTCAACGGCTCCCTTTGGTTCTGTTTAACCCTTTCCAACATGTAACAAATCTGCCGCACGACTGGAGAATAATATGGAAAGTCTCCTTTTTAGGATATTGTTGAGCACATTGTAGCAATCTCTCCTTTTGCCACATTGTTTTCAATAAACATCTGCTGCTGGGAGTTCAGAAAGAGCATATATGAGGGATAGGGTAAACATATCAGCAAACAGTGCAAATCTACACTGCTTATAGATGGCAAGTGACTACTTTTACGGGAACGTCGCTGAAATATGGATTCGAGAGCATATGAACACACATATGAAGTTACGTGGTGCATTTTAAGTGCACACAGGAATACATTTATCATTCATGTATTTTCTTAATTTAGGTTTCACATGCTACAATGTATACTACCCTAAGGTTTGATTTTCCTGAAGTACCTATCCTATTCGCTTATCATACTAGTCTAAGGTTAGGTTATCCTTAAGCATCGATTCATTTCGCTTACACCACTAACCTAAGGTTTAGTTTTACTGGACCACCAACGATCCTATACTCTAAGGTTATGTTATCCTAAAACACCGATCCTATTTGCTTACCATACTACTCTCAGGTTTGGTTTTACAGGAGCACCGATCCTATTCGCTTATCATACTACTCTAAGGGTTGGTTTTACTGGACCAACGATCCTATTCGCTTACCATACTACTCTTACGTTTGATTATCCTTAAGCACCGATCCTATTCGCTTACCAAACTACTCTCAGGTTTGGTTTTACAGGACCACCGATCCTATTAGCTTATCATACTACTCTCAGGTTTGGTTTTACAGGACCACCGATCCTATTAGCTTATCATACTACTCTCAGGTTTGGTTTTACTGGACCACCGATCCTATTCGCTTACCATAATACTCTAAGGTTTGGTTTTACTGGACCACCGATTATATTCGCTTACCATACTACTCTAAGGTTTGGTTTTACAGGACCACCGATCCTATTCGCTTACCATAATACTCTAAGGTTTAGTTTTACTGGACCACCGATCCTATTCGCTTACCATAATACTCTTACGTTTGGTTATCCGTAAGCACCGATCCTATTCGCTTACCATAATACTCTAAGGTTTGGTTTTACTGGACCACCGATCCTATTCGCTTATCATACTACTCTCAGGTTTGGTTTTACTGGACCACCGATCCTATTCGCTTACCATAATACTCTAAGGTTTGGTTTTACTGGACCACCGATTCTATTCGCTTACCATACAACTCTAAGGTTTGGTTTTACTGGACCACCGATCCTATTAGCTTACCATAATACTCTAAGGTTTGGTTTTCCAGGACCACCGATCCTATTCGCTTACCATACTACTCTTACGTTTGGTTATCCTTAAGCACCGATCCTATTAGTTTACCATACTACTCTAAGGGTTGGTTTTACTGGACCAACGATCCTATTTGCTTACCATACTACTCTCAGGTTTGATTTTACAGGACCAGCGATCCTATTAGCTTATCATACTACTATCAGGTTTGGTTTTACTGGACCACCGATCCTATTTGCCTACCATACTACTATAAGGTTTGGTTTTACAGGACCACCGATCCTATTCGCTTACCATAATACTCTAAGGTTTAGTTTTACTGGACCACCGATCCTATTCGCTTACCATAATAATCTAAGGTTTGGTTTTACTGGACCACCGATCCCATTCGCTTACCATAATACTCTAAGGTTTGGTTTTACTGGACCACCGATTCTATTCGCTTACCATACTACTATAAGGTTTGGTTTTACTGGACCACCGATCCTATTAGCTTACCATACTACTCTAAGGTTTTGTTTTACAGGACCACCGATCCTATTCGCTTACCATACTACTCTTACGTTTGGTTATCCTTAAGCACCGATCCTATTAACTTACCATACTACTCTAAGGTTTGGTTTTACAGGACCACCGATCCTATTAGTTTACCATACTACTCTATGGTTTGGTTTTACTGGACCACCGATCCTATTCGTTTACCATAATACTCTAAGGTTTGGTTTTACTGGACCACCGATCCTATTCGCTTACCATACTACTCTTACGTTCGGTTATCCTTAAGCACCGATCCTATTCGCTTACCATACTACTCTAAGGGTTGGTTTTACTGGACCAACGATCCTATTCGCTTACCATACTACTCTCAGGTTTGTTTTTACTGGACCACCGATTCTATTAGCTTACCATAATACTCTAAGGTTTGGTTTTACTGGACCACCGATCCTATTAGCTTACCATACTACTCTAAGGTTTGGATTTACTGGACCACCGATCCTATTCGCTTACCATACTACTCTAAGGTTTGGTTTTACTGGACCACCGATTCTATTCGCTTACCATACTACTCTAAGGTTTGGTTTTACTGGACCACCGATCCTATTCGCTTACCATACTACTTTAAGGTTTGGTTTTACTGGACCATCGATCCTATTCGCTTACCATACTATTCTAAGGTTTGGTTTTACTGGACCACCGATCCTATTCGCTTATCATACTACTCTAAGGTTTGGTTTTAATGGACCACCGATCCTATTCGCTTACCATACTACTCTTACGTTTGGTTATCCGTAAGCACCGATCCTATTCGCTTACCATAATACTCTAAGGTTTGGTTTTACTGGACCACCGATCCTATTCGCTTACCATACTACTCTTACGTTTGGTTATCCTTAAGCACCGATCCTATTAGCTTACCATACTACTCTAAGGTTTGGTTTTACCGGACCACCGATCCTATTCGCTTACCATACTACTCTAAGGTTTGGTTTTTCTGGTTTATTGATTTATTGAATGGGGTTTAACGCCGTTTTAAATAAATTCTCAGTTATATCACGTCGGCCAGTTCACCTACTCATGCATTTCCTGGTTTTCTCACACCAGAACTCCACACAGCAATCTACCCAAGCAACTGGCTGCTTTTCCACATAGACTTAGCCCATTGGTGGAAGACGAATGACGCATGTCGCATTGACTTTTGTCAATCGTCGGAAAGAAAGTTGGCCGAGCCGGGATTCGAACTCACAACCCCTGGATTGACATCGCGCGTCGCTACCGACTGAGCTAACGGGGCTCGGCTTAGTTTTTCTGGACCACCGATCCTATTCGCTTTACATACTACTCTAATGTTTGGTTTTTACTGGACCACCGATCCTATTCGCTTTACATTCTACCTTAAAGCTTACCTTTCTCGTGAAATCCCTCGGGTTACTGTAGTACATCAAGAATGCAGAATCATAGCATGATTTAAACATCAATTATATCAACAAACCGAACAAATAAGTATAATTGAGTCTTTGAACACATTTATTTATAATTATAGGTCTAAGAACTAAAAGCTAAGGTAATTGATTTGTTACCAAAAAGCCGTTAGCCCTTGTCAACGGACAGCAAATAAGGCAGAAGACAACGTTTTTGAACTTCTAGGTAGAAATATAGAAAAACTCTTTAAATGACAGTATCATTATTAAAAGAGTTGAAAACATTGTAGCAACATGAGAAATTGCTCAAGATGACAACGTTTGCAAAAGTCGTTTGCTGTAGATGCTCCAGAACACGCATGCAAGTGCGAAAGGGTTACGTCCTAGTAAACAACCCCGATCAATGATAAGATAGAGTAGCTTTTACGTAGAAGTCGTGCCATGCCGTATAAGGAAATCCACAAATCTCTTACATAAGCGAACATGTAAACATGTAGAACGCAGTTATAACTTTTATATAGGACATCTGTTTTCTACGAAAGATAAAACAGTTAAGCCGCGTGCCGCCTAAATGGGGGTCATAACGCTTAATACCAAAGTTGCAAGGCACATTGCCTAGCCCAGTACTGTACAAGGTCAAAATACATCAAGCTTTCTTAGTAATACTTAAATACTTAAAAGCTGATCTCATCATTTTTGTTTCGCTTAAATTAATGGTGGAATTCATTTAAGTAAATGACTAAGTTGATCCAAAAAGTAACCTTTCAAACTAATACTATCTATTAAGAAGTGCATTATTTTGGCTTTTTTATAAGAAACACAGAAGTAATGAAATTTTAATGTTTAAGTATTACTTTTGACCTGGTATGCTTGGTTTAACCAGGGATCATGATCATATGAACTGTCTCCCTGTTATTTATCGAATTATATACCAATTTATACAAACAAACGTATCGCATCCCCCGTTTTGGCCCTACAATAAAGGGATATTTGGATGGAAACCGTGTGGCTATGGTTTTATTGTTTCGTCTGAAGCTACATGTTTATCTATGTGATAAATTAATAGTAGTTTACTCCATTTCCAATGGCATTTCATTTATATCACATATGCTAATTCACCTGACGTATGAGTCATGACTTTCTTGAAACATTACACCACACAATGGTCTTCCCAGCCATCCCACGTGGCCTATTTAGCCCAATGGTGGAAGACAAATGAGCCGTCCCGCGAGAAAACCATTATTGTGGTCTCTGCGTAAAGTATCGACCCGGATCAGCCTAAGCTTACCGAGCAGGCTAACCTGGACAGACACTTTTCGCCTCCTGTGGATTTTCTGTTTCTGTTTTACTCTATACCTCTATCCCACTGAGACGGAATGTGTCGGCCCGATCAAGCTGATCTGGGTCGATACATTACGCAGAGGCCATGATGTTGATTTCCTCTCAATTCGGCTCAAATGACGCTTGTCAAAAATGCCTTTTGCTTTTGTCAAACATCGGACAAGAATGAAGGCTGAATCACAGTTCGAACGCACGTCCCCCGGGTTGATATCCCTCGTCGCTATCGGTACTCGACTTTGCCCTTTCAGTTGAAGGTGGACAATTAAGTCTCTGAAGAAAGTGTAAGGATGACCAGGATAATAAAAGATGTGTCGTCAATCTTTGAACATTTTAACCTCCATTTAAATCTCCTCGCCCTTCTATAAACCCTCTGTTCATCCTACACTCTCTATCTACTATACTGCGGTGTTCTACATTTCAGGTTGAGTTTATTTAATATCCCCTCGGCTAACGAAGTTTCCGAGGGGATATAGTAACGGGGCTGTCAGTTTGTTCGGTTCGTTCGTTCGTTCGTTTGTTCGTTCGTTCGTCCGCGCGTCCGTCCGTAACAACCTTGTGACCACTCTACACTACACATTCTTCGACCGATCTTAACCAAACTTGGTATACAGTTAGTATATGGCAAGGTCTAGAAGCCTATTTTATTTTCAAGGTTATAGGTTAAAGGTCAAGGTCAAAATTGGACTTTGACTATATTCCCATATCAACAACCTCGTGACCACTCTACACTGAACATCCTTGACCGATCTTAACCAAACTTGGTATACAGTTAGTATATGGCAAGGTCATACGTTAAAGGTCAGGGTCAAAATTGGACTTTGACTATTCCGCGTCCGTCCGTAACAACCTTGTGACCACTCTACACTGAACATCCTTCGACCGATCTTAACCAAACAGTTAGTATAATTATGGCGAGGGGATGCATCCGCTTTGCGGTGCCCTTATTTGTGTTGCAATGCTAGGGCGAACAATAAACACACGTTGTTGTGTTGAAATTGACATTTATTATCAATGACGTAAGCACTTTGACATTCCTCCATTCATGTATTTCCTTCCTTAGTGCACACGTAGTTTTAAACACCTGCAACAGATAACTGACGAAAGGAAATGTACTAATAATGAACTGGTATGGTATTTAACACCGCTTTAAATAATTGTCCAGTTTTTATCACGGCGTTTCCTGGGTAAGTTTCCAGCACTTACTGGTCCATTTATCCTGACGCCTGCTAGTCAGTCGTAATGCTTACCACACAGCGCAGGAAACAAAGTCATACCTACCATTGTTAAAGTATATTTTATGACCCGACGGGGGATCGAACCCCCGTCTCCAGCATCGGAGGCGGACGCGCTACCCAAATACATCACCGGGACGGTACTTCTATTCACCATATAGTTGTCGTGTTTGTTATAATGCAAGTATCTTGACAAGGAAGTAAAATACGCACGCATATCACATCATAGATATATTTTAAGTCCCAATCATCACGTCTGCAAACCATCCTTTCTTTTATCCTTCCCTTTTCTCCAAAGAAAACATGATGCAGCAGACGATTATGAAAACCACTGGGGATATGGACATTATATACGTAAGTATAACTATTGAACAGGGACGAATATATTACGGTTAAAGCAAAAAATACATACTCAATATGTCTGTCACAATGGTTTCGAAGGTCGTCAACTGTAGTTGTGTTAAATTGGTTCTATTTACTTAAAAAGAAGGAAGAGTCAATCTTCAAATCAAACTGACAAAACAAGGTACATGTATTAATGTTTTCTAAGCTGATAATTTACATACGTCATAGTGGAGTTGTATTTGGAAACTAATATACTAAGGATCAGCTTTCAGGTTCCCATGGCTACACCGGAAGTGAGAATATTCTTACGTCTGTTTCTTCCTGGTACGCAGGCAAGTCGCCAGGGCGTAGCTCCCTTTAGGCACTGTAGGCACGTGCCTACACATTTTTTTCTCAAAATGCCTAAAACATGCATCTGCGGCGATAGACTTCTGCGTAATGTATCGACCAGATCAACCTGCGCTGTCCGCGCAGACTGATCCGACCGACACAATCCGTCTTAGGGGGATAGATTTATAGAGTAGTTATTCCTGAAACAGAAACTCCACAGGAGGCGAAAACTGTCTATCCGGGTAGGCCTGTGTGGCATGCTTAGGCTGATCCGGGTCGATACTTTACGCAGAGTTCAAAATGTAGATTTTCTCACGAAACGGCCTACACATTGATTATTGCAAAGCTACGCCCCTGGTTGCAGGTCATTTCGTACTTGTTGTCTTGTTCTCATTACTTTGGACGTACATCGTATTTCAACATTTTCTCATGACACTTGTCATTCAATGAGGTTTTATTAAGTTATAGAAATTTAAGTAACCTTAAGGATTTGTTTATTGTTTGTTTATTTGTTAGATGCTTAGGTGCGGTTTTACAATAATTTCAAAAGTATTTCAGTTATATCACGATGTTTTATTCGATTGGGTGTGGGTGTGTGTGTGTGTGTGGGGGGGGGGGGGGGGGGGTGAGTACCAGTACAACAGTTAGATTTATCCTGATAACAACGCATCAGTATTAATGCACTCCCCGCACTCCCTGCACTCCCCGCAAACCAACAGTCATCGTTGATAGCTTTAGCGATGGTACAGAGTTGTATAATATCAGTCTAAAACTGAACAAAAAAAACAATTGATCCCTCCCGTTGAGAAAACGACATTATGACAGTCCGCGTAGGCTAATCCGGGCCGACACATTCCGTCTCAGGAGGGTAGAGGTATACGGTAATGATTCCTGAAACAGAACATCCACAGGAGGCGAAAAGTGTCTGTCCGGGGTAGCCTGCGCGGCATGCTTAGGCTGATCCGTGTCGATACTTTACACAGAGTCCACAATGTTTGTTTTCTCGTGGGACGGCTCAAATCAGAAATAATAGGAGCGATGCTCTACGAAGCCCAACCTTAGCGTAACTAATACCACGTATATGTCAATAAAACGTGCGTAATATATATATATATATATAAAGCTACGCAATATATCAATTGTCTTTTGGTGTCTTTACAGTTAACATTTTGTGCAAATATATAGCTTTAAAATGAAAAATGTTTTTTTATTTTTATTTTTGAAAAACCCTTAGTAAACATCACCGTGTATATCAAAGTCGATTCATTTACCAAACGTCAACATTACCATAATGGTCTACATCGTTCGAAACTTTTTTGTTTTGAGTCAGTGATAAGCTACGCCACAACCAGCCTTCCCATGTTTTTAAACGAATGGCAATTACAATGAAATTATATCCTGGTTTACTATCTCTATGGTAGAGCGTCCATCTCGGATGCGGTAGGTAGGTCGCGGATTCGATCACCGACCGGCTCATACCAAGGACTATAGAAAAAATAATT
>JASEVX010000004.1:26134976-26190189 GCA_031761405.1 Serripes groenlandicus
GAATCGAGTCAACCCATAACGAAACATGGCGGGAGTTTATGTCTTGTCTGCAAGAAACACGCTACAATTAACTGTTGTTTTATTATGTGGCGACGAAACTTTCGAAGATGCCTTTCAAAAGGCAATTTCCAACAAAAACGTATCGGGTACAGCTATAGCAAGTGTAACAAGAACACCGCGTACGGCACAGACGCTCGACTGATAGGGAGAAAAAAAAAATGAGCTAAACAAAAAACCTTAACCGGACGCCGGGGTCATGACAATAGCTCTCCTTTTTTTCAAAAGTCGAGCTAAAAATCAGGGAAAAACATGATAGCCCCCCAATCAATGTCACATCTGATATGCGAGTAAACGTCGCAAAAGAACTTGGTTGTAAATACGTAGAGTTTGAATTAAAAGAGAATCGAAGCTCTTCATTATGCAATAATCACTCTTCTGCCTTCGATCATTTGAAAATAAACAATTCCAACAAAACCAACTGCTAAAAATGGGAACCTCACGGGGCCTCAAAGGGTTTATAGTGACTGTATATTTGTGTATGGAGTTGAAATATGGATGATCGGCCGACTGTATGGATTCGTCATATATTTATTAGCTGTAATAGTCTTAAGACTACAATGGCTTTGTGATCACTTTCAGTCTGTAATTAACATTCAAGTTATTTCTCCCTTTTTGTAATATTATTGTGTTCAAAGATGTAATATAGTTATATATTGGAAATCAATTCCAAATAAGGTGTTGCATTCTTGATGTACAAAATGACATTATGTACAAATTGTTTCTACCTACAGTTTTCCTTTCCAAAGTGAAAAGATGTCAAAATAGATTATCAGTGGTCTAGTGGTAGAGCATCCAAACTCGAATAAGTTGGCAAGAAGCTTAAGTAAGCTACGATTTGTTGCATAGAATTGTAAATGATGCTATAACAGACTTAAGTGTGAAAACTATAGATGGCATTTAGCATTTAAATAGGAGAAAATTTAAAAATCGTTTCGTATTTTTGAAGTCTAAAATCTGAGGACCTATTTTTTAATTTGGTGTGGCCTAATGAACTGGTATGGTATTTAACGCCGCTTTAGATAATTGTCCAGCTTTTATCAGGGCGTTTCCTGAGTAAGTTTCCAGAACTACTGGTCCATTTATCCTGAAACCTGCAAGTCAGTTGTAATGCTTACCACACAGCGCAAGCAAACAAAGTCATAACTACCACTGTTAAAGTATATTTCATGACCCGGCGGAGGATCGAACCCCCGTCTCCAGCATCGGAGGCGGACGCGGTACCCAAATACATCACCGGGACGGTACTTCTATTCACCATATATAGTTGTCGTGTTTGTTATAACGCGAGTATCTTGACAAGGAAGTAAAATACGCACGCATATCACATCATAGATATAGTTTAAGTCCCAATCATCACGTCTGCAAACCATCCTTTTTTTATCCATCCCTTTTCTCCAAAGAAAACATGATGCAGCAGACGATTATGAAAACCACTGGGGATATGGACATTATATACGTAAGTACAACTATTGAACAGGGACGAATATATTGCGGTTAAAGTAGAAATTACTCAATATGTCTGTCACAATGGTTTCGAAGGTCGTCAACTGTAATGGTGTTAAATTGATTCTAGTTACTTAAAAGAAGGAAGAGTCAATCTTCAAATCAAACTGACAAAACAAGGTACATGTATCAATGTTTTCTATGCTGATAATTTACATACGTCATAGTGGAGTTGTATTTGGATATGATTAAAACCAATATACTAAGGATCAGCTTCCAGGTTCCCATGGCTACACCGGAAGTGAGAATATTCTTACGTCTGTTTCTTCCTGGTACGAAGGCAAGTCGCTAGGGCGTAGCTCCCTTTAGGCACTGTAGGCACGTGCCTACACATTTTTTCACAAAATGCCTAAAAAATGCATCTGCGGCGATAGACTTCTGCGTAATGTATCGACCAGATCAACCTGCGCTGTCCGCGCAGACTGATCCGACCGACACAATCCGTCTTAGGGGGATATATGTATAGAGTAGTTATTCCTGAAACAGAAAATCCACAGGAGGCGAAAACTGTCTATCCGGGTAGGCCTGTGTGGCATGCCTATGCTGATCCAGGTCGATACTTTACGCAGAGTCCACAATGTTGATTTTCTCATGAGACGGCCTACACATTGATTATTGCAAAGCTACGCCCCTGGTCGTAGGTTATTTCGTACTTGTTGTCTTTGTCTCATTACCAGTACAACAGTTAGATTTATTCTGATAACAACGCATCAGTATTAATGCACTCCCCGCACTCCCTGCACTCCCCGCAAACCAACAGTCATCTTTGATAGCTTTAGCGATGGTACAGAGTTGTATAATATCAGTCTAAAACTGAACAAAACAAAAACAATTGATCCCTCCCCATCCCAAAGATCAAACAAACACAAATGGAATGTTTGCATTATACAATAATAGCATTGTATCGACATTATAAAAGAGCCGTCCCACGAGAAAACCATCATTATGACAGTCCGCGTAGGCTAATCCGGGCCGACACATTCCGTCTCAGGAGGGTAGAGGTATAGAGTAATGATTCCACAGAACATCCACAGGAGGCGAAAAGTGTCTGTCCGGGGTAGCCAGCGCGGCATGCTTAGGCTGATCCGTGTCGATACTTTAAACAGAGTCCACACTATTGGTTTTCTCGTGGGACGGCTCAAATCAGAAAATAATAGGAGCGATGCTCTACGAAGCCCAACCTTAGTGTAATTAATACCACGTATATATGTCGATAAAACGTGCCTAATATATATAACTATATATGAGCCGTTCCACGATAAAACCAACATTATTGACTCCGCGTAAAGTATCGACTCCGGATCAGCCTAATCATGCCGCGCAGGCGAACCCGGACAGACACTTTTCGCCTTCTGTGGATTTTCTGTTTCAGGAATCATTACGCTATACCTCTGTCACCCCTGATACGGAATGTGTCGGCCCGGATTAGCCTGCGCGGACTGCGCAGGCTGATCTGGGTCGATATATTACGCAGCTCCAATAATGTTAGTTTTCTCGTGGAACGGATCATATATAAAGCTACGCAATATATATAATGTCTTATTTTTGAAGACACCTAGTATAAATATCCGTGTATATCAAAGTCGATTCATTTACCAAACGTCAACATTACCATAATGGTCTACATCGTTCGAATCTGTTTTGTTTTGAGTCAGGACTAGTACGACAAGAGTCAGTGATAAGCTACGCCACAACCAGCCTTCCCATGTTTTGAAACGAATGGCAATTACAATGAAAATACATCCTAGTTAACCGTATCTGTGGTGTTGTGGTCGAGCGTCCGCCTCGGATGCGGTAGGTCGCGGGTTCGATCAAAAACCGGCTCATACCAAATACTATAAAAACGGAAGTAATCTTTCCCTCCTTGGCGCTCATCTCATGCTTGTGGGGTTAGAATGATGACTGACTCGCTGGTGTTGACATAACTGGCATGGACCAGTAGTATTTGTAACTTACATATTGAACGCCGTAATATAACTAAACATGTGTTGAATGTGACATTAAATACCATTCGGACGGGTTGGTTTGTTGTTTTCAAGAACTTATTCCAGAAGCCTCTAGATGGCGATCAGGGACGATTCTTTGTTCAGACTTTGACTTGTTTTCCGATATTCGCAAAGTCCCGAATATTGATGATCTTTGAATGCAATATCAGTTTTGTCTTATAAAGTACACGTTTTGGACAAGACCTGACTCTGTTTGGTTGTTTGTTTGGTGTTTAACGCCGTTTTAAAGAATTTTTCATTTATATCACGGCGTGATCATTTTTGGTGGTAATTTTATCCAGTACTACTGGTTCATGTATCAGTCAGTCGCTATGCTTACCCGACAACACTGTGGGAAAAGTCAGTAAGTACGACCCGCCCAGGGTTCGGAACCGTGACCTCCCGCACTCGAGGAGGACCTTCTACCACAGAGGCGATAGCTGCCTTGTACATTCATTCTTGAATGAGCCGTCTCGCGAGAAAACCAACATTATGGCATCTGCGTAATATATCGATCAAGATCAGCCTGCGCAATTCGGGCCGCCACATTCCGTCTCAGGTGGGATAGAGGTATAAATAATGATTCCTGAAATAGAAAATCCACAGGAGGCAAAAAGTGTCTGCCCGGATTAGCCTGTGGGTCATGCTTATGCTGATCCGGGTCGATACTTTACGCAGAGTCCACAATGTTGGTTTTCTCGCGGAACGGCTCATATCAATATATCTGCGTAATGTATCGACCAGATCAGCCTGCGCTGTCCGCGCAGACTGATCCGGCCGACACATTCCGTCTAAGGGGGGATAGATTGAGTAGTGATTCCTGAAACAGAACATCCACAGGAGGCAAAAAGTGTCTATCCGGGTTAGCCTGTGGGGCATGCTTATGCTGATCCGGGTCGATACTTTACGCAGAGTCCACAATGTTGGTTTTCTCGCGGAACGGCTCATATCAATATATCTGCGTAATGTATCGACCAGATCAGCCTGCGCTGTCCGCGCAGACTGATCCGGCCGACACATTCCGTCTAAGGGGGGATAGATTGAGTAGTGATTCCTGAAACAGAAAATCCACAGGAGGCAAAAAGTGTCTGCCCGGATTAGCCTGTGGGGCATGCTTATGCTGATCCGGGTCGATACTTTACGCAGAGTCCACAATGTTGGTTTTCTCGCGGAACGGCTCATATCAATATATCTGCGTAATGTATCGACCAGATCAGCCTGCGCTGTCCGCGCAGACTGATCCGGCCGACACATTCCGTCTAAGGGGGGATAGATAGAGTAGTGATTCCTGAAACAGAAAATCCACAGGAGGCAAAAAGTGTCTGCCCGGATTAGCGTCATGCTTATGCTGATCCGGGTCGATACTTTACGCAGAGTCCACAATGTTGGTTTTCTCGCGAGACGGCTCATATCATCTGCGTAATGTATCGACCAGATCAGCCTGCGCTGTCCGCGCAGACTGATCCGGCCGACACATTCCGTCTAAGGGGGGATAGATAGAGTAGTGATTCCTGAAACAGAAAATCCACAGGAGGCAAAAAATGTGTGCCCGGATTAGCCTGTGGGGCATGCTCATGCTGATCCGGGTCGATACTTTACGCAGAGTCCACAATGTTGGTTTTCTCGCGGGGCGGCTCAAGTTTACAAATGGATACTGTTTAATATAGGGGTTTTGATTCTTTTGAAGCCTTCCGAGACTTATTTTCGAGTGTAGAGCAAAACCACACTACGCAATTGCGCTGGCTCATCTGGATATACAGTGGGCGCAAATATCATACTGTTCGTTTTTGCAGTGCGCCCCTCATATATAATTATTATAATATTTATCCAAATATAACATTTTTTTGGAAGAGTCAGTCATACAAATCAGGCAAATAGTAATTTTCTCTGTTTATTGTAATATATAGAAAATGATTTTTTCTTTTTTGTATTTCTGTTTTGTGTTTAACACGCTTTCAACAATTGATCTGCTATATCACGTCGTTTCTTGAGTAAGTCATCACTATCGCTGATCAATATATATTTACAACGAGCCAGTCGTTATGTAATGCTAACCCCACACTCCCGAGTATTGTAAACGGAGGGAAAGACACTATACTATCAGTCTTTGGTATGATACGATCAGTGACCGAACATGATACCTCACGCACCCGATGTGGACGTTCTACCGCTAAACTAGCGAGGCAGTTAAACAAAGAAAACGAATACGAACGACGCAATAAGGTTGTATTTGATATAATTTCGTGTTAAAGTCACCAGGTGCAATTCTATATTAAGCCTTTACGACTTTCCTGGAAGGAGATGACATTGATTATATCAGGGATGTAGATAAGTCCCTGATTTTATGATAAGGTTCATGAATGTTTTTATTCATATTCGTCCAACACCTTTGTCATTGTATCGGTTTATTCGAACAGCTACATGTTGTATCTGAATGATTTTTAACCTAACACATCGCTCATATTTTATGTTCTCTGCTAACAGCTGTATGTGACATGAAACAACCAAACACTTAGTACTTAGTTAGGTACATCTGAGTACAGTTTTTAAGTTTTCAATACTAATATAACGGTCTTATCATTTGGAAAAAGAGAACAATGAACAATAGACATGTCATATAATTATGGAGAACAAGTAACACCATTGTGAGATCCAATCTGTTACACGTACATGCAAATGTCACGTGTTCTAAGAAAGGCAACCAAAGAATGATTTATTGATCGGTGTTTAACGCCGATTTCAACTATTTTGCAGTCATATTACTGCGGCCAGTCCACATAATCATGTGTTCCATGGTTTTCTTACACCCGAACGTTTTTATCCTTAAATATTGGTTGACAAATGTTGAAAACGATACATATATGCACGCACATATTAAGGGGGCTCTTTAAAGTGCACGCTTAATTTGTAATTTCATATTATGTAATTTAAATAGACATGGCGTATTATTGGCGTCTAGACAGTACCGAATGGTGAAAGATACTTAACGCTTGTCGAATCCACTTTTGTTAAACGTCGAAAATAATGTTGGCCGACCTTTGGTTTGAAGGTCGCATTGTGTGTGGCGTGATCGTTATCAAAGTGTTATCAGTGATTTCGTGGAATCGGCCCTGCAAAGAACAGGGTCGAGTGGAAAATTTAAGATAAATATGCACGTGTTTGCACTTATAGATAGATGTGCTACATTCAAAGGGCAAACATGATATTCATTGCTTATTAACACACACTATTACCGTTAAAGTATAACATCTTAAAGTTTATAAATATAATTTAAGAAGGCTATGTTGTTGTGCCACCAGAACGTGGTACTGTTATACATTATGAAACCACGCAACAGGGGCGTAATTAGCAATACTAAGAAAACGCACTGTGTTGGTCATTTCGTTAACCCTTTATGCGTTGTGTACTACGTTAACCCTTTATGAGTTGTGTACTACGTAAACCAACCTGGTGACAACTGTTACAAAGCAACATGCAATAACATTGCACGTACATATTTTGTTATCAAAATATACACAGTATGCTATTGGAGACGCGCGGTTAACAAGGCGAGTAACCCTCTTCAAGGCGGCTAACCACCCCTGTGACATAAGAGAAGCTTTTCTCTCCTGTGACATAAACAAAGCTTTCCATTCCCTAGCCATAAAGAATTTTCCACTCCCGTGGCATAATAAAACCATCCACTCCCGTGGCATAAACAAACTTGCCACTTTCGTGACATAAAACAAAAAGATAAAAAAAACTTTTCCACTCCCGTAACATCTCAACAAAAGAAAAGAAAACACTTTCCTCGCCTGAGACATGTAAAAAAAAAAAAAAAAAAAACGCTCCCGTGACATAAAAAAACCGCTGTGAAAAAAACATAATACTTTTTGTTTTACTCCCGTGACATATACAAACATTTCTTTCTCCTGTGACATCTTAAAAAACGATAACAAATAACTTTCCACTCCCGTAACATATAAAAAACCTTTCCTCTCCTGTGACATCTCAACAAAAGATAAAAAAAGCTTTCCTCTCCCGTGACATAAAAAAACACCTTTTCAACTCTCGTAACAAGGGCCTCTGGAATTTCTTGGATGTTTCTTCGTTTTTTTAAAAATCACGTTATATATCATGTCAGACACAAAACAATTGCCGGCTTTACATTTGGTAAACCATAAATATTCTTACACCCTTATGTTGAAATGATTCGTATTTATTGTAGTATGACTGCAGTAGCAGCTATAGGCATTTCTCCTAAATACGCAGTTATCTTGTCTCATTCTTGGAGTGTGCGAGGTGTGTTTGACGTAAATAAGGAGATGATGGTTACGGGTACGTGTGAGTGAGTTGGCGTCTTTACTCACTCTTGTTACAACGAGACAATCAGTTTACGACGGAGGGGTATGAGAGAGTTATATAAATCTTGGTTTTCCTTATTCTTTGAAAATGTGTTCTGTTATTAACCAATTAACTAATGTTATTTACCATTAGCTCTTTCGCTGCTAAAGACAAATGAAAGGCTTTTGCAAACATTACATATTCAGGCAAGACAGCTCGTGACGAGCTGTCTGCCCTGAAATCGGTAATGTGTGCCATTTAGACATAACATTTTACCAAATTTCTCGTAAGACGAAAAATGCAGTGGTCCAATTTTCAACATGGAAATCGACTTTGTGAAATTAGGCAGTGACAAAATTAAAGAAATGCCTCTGAATTTCAGAAGCGCCATGAAAACTAATATTGTCGAATATTTACTGCTCACATTTAAAAAGGAACAAGTGTTTGAAGTGTTTATATATCATTTTAATCAGAATCTAATTCGATTCCGGACAAACAGTTGTAATACAAGGGAAATAACTCGGTTTTGTTATGCGAAAGGCAAGCATTACCGACTTACGTCCCTATACAAAAGAGCAAGCAAATTACTACACATGTAGTTAGTATTTTTACAACTCAAAAGTTGATAGGGGACATAATGTTATATTTATGGCATCGTTAATTGTTGTGATGGACCTTGCTATTAATATATTTTTTATTAAATTGCTATGTGGAAATTGCTATTACTATATTTATATTACAGTTCGATGTTTCTTCAAAATGTATCCCGGCCGGGTCCCATCGAAGATGCAATAGCTTTCCCTCCTTGGCGCTTAGGGTTGTGGGTTCTGTATTATGATTGCCTTCCTTGTGGCATGATATATGAACCAGTAGTGCTGGTAACTTACACAGGAAACGCCGTGATATAAATGAAACTTTGTGGAATGCGGTTTTAAACACTTAACAATCAAATTTCCTCAATGTGATCTTTAATATCGCCCAGATTGATAGAAATAATAAACCATTGATGCATAACGAAAATGCTCAAATGAGATGTGGGTTAAAATAGACATTTCTTATGTGTATTCTGGGATAAGGAAAATTAAACTAATTAATTGGGAAGAGGGGGCTACTTTAAAGTGTTGTTTGAAAAAAAAACCACAACCTTTATGAATAAATAAATTGTATAAAATGATTTAAGAAACAGCAAGATACAAAATACGTATGTCTTCTACCGTTATTACAAAACTTTAGACACATGTTATAGGTATTTAATAACTTTCCCTAACTTCCTAGTTTACGCTTTTTTTTTGTTGCCTATTTACGATATTGAGATTTTTAAATAAATGGGTAATCTTTAAAAAGTCAATGATGATTCATTTTAATTACTACATATTACAGTATAATGCTAGAAACTGTAAAAACAACGTTAACCTAACTATGCAATACGCATGGCCGTAACGTTCTATTATTTGTAAATGCAGCATGTCATCGCTTGGCGATTTTGGTCATTCTTATTTAATAGAGGACACGGTGTCATCGGTTCCCATAGAGTAATTAAGTTGTCTCTGCTTCCTTCCGCTATGAATACTTCGTTGTTTTCACGATGACATCCGATTTCTAAAATTCATTGGATTCGTACCCGGTTTTTCATGTTTCTTTCGAGATGAACGATTCGTACCAACTGGTTTTCGCTCTTTGCTCTTGGGGAACTAACTTGACCATTTTCTTTTGTTTATTTTTCAGTTTTCTACTGGCATGTTCAAAACGATTAAAGTGACATTACAAACAAACAAAACAGACTTAATAATTCTTGCTATATGTTGACTATACATGTGGACTTTCATAATGCTCAATCTTGATCATACATATCTTTCTTTTCTTTTTTAATTACTTCGTATTTTTTGTTTATATACTCCCGTTGTTGCTATCATACTTCTGCTAAACTGGAAGGAGAATAGACTTCCACCTCTCCTTCCTAAGCTTGTGTCACACTTAACTTATAACTATAGGCAATACACCTTAATATATGTTAATATTTAAGCACCTATGTCTTTTTATCTAATGGATCTAGTAAGAGGATTTAAAACAGTTTATTGGTAAACAAAAATTGAGAAACTTCAGCTTGTATGACACATTATAGTTGCAGTGAATGTTAAGCAAACCGTAAACCAAATGGTTTCAGGACTAAACTTGTCATTTCACGACTAAACTTGACATGCTGAATATCACATAGATCGTAGCATGTAAAATATTTAATCCCTACGTCAATATTGACCCTTTCTGCTCTTGGTAACCTTTTTATATAGGCATATCTTGGCCTTCTTGTTTGAAATAAAGGGACATTTGGCCTTTTTGTTCAAAATATTTACATCCTGCCTGCTTGCACAGGTTATTTAACTGTACGGAACTGCATCTGCTTCCTTTAAGTCATGCTTCAAAAGCATTAGCGGCATCTTTGATGCTTTGCATCAAAATTCAATGTATTTACGTGAATGATGACCACGTGCATTGATTACCACGTGGCATTGTCTCCTCGTGATGCCAATAAGTTATCGGATATTCTTCTGTTGGTTTGACCTTATTTCACCAGTATGACTTTATTCTGATTTATCTGACCGTTTTTATCTGGACAGGTCGTGCTGATATGGCTATCAGAAGCATATCTCAGCCGTGCTCTATTGTATTAAGATCAGTAAATCGAGCGGGCAAGTCCATGCCAACGATAGTAATTGTCACCAGGGACTCATTAGTTCCACGAGCCCAATGAACATGGACATTGTCGCCCATGACAATGAAATCTGGACTTATAAAATCTACCTCTTGGCGATCATAGGCATCGCAAATTGTGATTTAGTAAGGATACAGCGGTAACCATTTCGCTCTCACAATGTAGTGCAGGTCCGTCTATCCCAGGACGGTGATGCCCGCCCAGCCGTCACTGAACCCAATCCGTAACGATCATAATTGGCTGTACGGACAAGTTCAAATCAAATCGCTCTATCTATAGCTTTTCCTCTGCCTATCTGCGAAATCTACGCAGAAATATTGATTTAGCAAAGACGAGGACCATTGTCCAAACCTGAATGGTTCATGTTACATGGTCACAGGCTCATACCAGACGATTCATACTGTGGTGATGTACGTGGTTGCGCAGAACCGTCCATTGAGGATTGAAACAGCATGATGGATGGTTAACCTAACACCATCATAGAAGTCGTTTCTTAATGTGGCACCGTTATGGAAACGATCCCGGTGAGCCTGGGCGACAGTAAGCCAGTGTCGGGTATGAATTGTAGACTTAATACGACCATCACAGTGTCTACGCATAACATTTCAATGTATCTTGTAAAGTTAGTATATCGTCCGAACGACGCCCAGGGACACGCTCTTTCTTTATGAGAGTCCTTTCCCAAGCAAAACAATGCCTCTATCATCATCTATATAATTTAGTGTTGTACCATCGCCATGTGTACTGACAGGTGTAACGTAAATGGTTCATTATGATTACCATGTTTGCAAATAATCAATGACAGTCAATTAAAATCGATAAATCAGAAATTATGTTCAAAATATTTTCAAAGTGTTGTCTAAGATTCCCTAAGAAACACGATCAAGAAAAGTGTGAGGGGAACACACACTAATGGAATAGCAGGCTAGAACGCAACAGTCGTGAGTTCGAACCCTTTCGTGGTCATCCATTCTTTCGTGTGATATGCAATTGACTAACGCTATTCGTCTTCAAATAATATTCTAAAATAGCCTATGTGAGAATGTGGACAGTTTGCATGAAAAGACTGTTGTGTTGATTTTTGGTAAGTGTTTCAATTTTCAATTCTTTTCATGTGCTTTTCGCGAAACAATGAGTCCTACAACTATGTTTAACTGTTTAATGAGTTCTGGCAAAATTTAAAGAGTCTAGGAAACAGGATGCGCAGCAAAATGAAACACTGGGACATAAGGTACGTTGAACTGACACCCGTGATATAACTGAAAGAACTGTTGAAAACGGATTTAACTTCCAATCTAACAAATTTTCCTGTGCAATGTCATGATAGTATGAATGGGCTATGAAGAATCAGCAGCAATCTCGAAATACGTTGTATTATTCATTGAGTCATTATATTTCAGGAACAAAGAGTCTGTTTTGTGACCAGCCGTGCGCTTTATATTTTGATTTACAATGAATACACATGTCACATGCATATTAATGTATCCATTATCAACTCAATTGATCACCCCTCAGTAGTGCTTCATGAATAAGAGAAAATGCTCAATAGACGCATTTCACAGGGCAGATGATTCACACAAACGATTCCTAAAACTAATCCGAAACGATACTGTTGTAGGAATAATTTTTAGTTTGAGTTTAGTGCTCTAAGCCGCTCTCAATGATAGTTCAGTCGTATCACAAACTATCACGGTAGTTCTTCGGTAATTAAACAGAACTGCCGGCACGATTATCCTGACAGTGGACTCGCGATAACTCGAACATATGGAATTTCAAATATATTATAGAAAACACCGTAGCAGCACTATTTTAGTGACTTGGTGAATACTGGTGAAAAGTGTGCACCTTGTAAAAACACTCTCTGGTCAACCAACCATGTTTTGTCAACATGCCGAGACGCATCCGTCTACACCCAACTGTTTCCCCTTGGTTATTATCGCTTTTGCATATTTTGCAAACTTCCGGCTCTAGCTCGGAAACCCGTCGGAGCAATCTCCTATCGCAGAGTGACCTTTCCTTACACTTAAACCGATAGTGTAAGAGAGTGCCGTCGGATGTGAATGACGTAAAAGAACTTGTTGTACCTCTTGAAAAGCTCTATGAGATGGTGTAACAAAGTCGCTATCGAATACTTCCACTGCAGCGCTAGGGGCGATTGAAGTAAAAGACGACTGTAAAAATACCTTATCTTTGAAAGGCTACAAGTTGAAAACAAAGGCTTAACCCTTCCTTTCCCACTTGCAGACGCATTTCAACGCAATAGCAGCAGACGACTTTTGCAAACATTGTGGCCAAAGGTGAAATTGCTCATGATGAGCAATTTCACCTTTGGCCACAATGTTTTCCACTTATAGTCATTGGTTATCCATTCAATTATAGAGATTTTCCATTTGTTGACAAAATATGTTCAAAGTCGTCTGCTGCAAATTAGTTGTATGTGGGAATGGGTTAAATCAAAACTCGTTACGGATACGTTTTATCAAAATATCTCGAAGTATGTATAACCGAAGTTTCAGCTCTCCACAATCAAAACTGTAGGAGATAGAAAAATGGTTTGGGTTCTTAAAACGCGTATTTTTGCTAGCTGCATAGCAACGGCTATCTTTGAAAGGCTATTATTTGGAAACAAAGGCCTAAATAAAAAATCGTAACGGATACTTTTTTTCTAAATATCTCAATGTATCTATAATCGAAGTTTCAGTCTCCATATTCAAAACTGTAGGAGAAGATAGAAAAGTGGTTTGGGTTTTTTCAAAGCGGTGTTTTGCTAGCTGCATAGCAACAGGTGGGTCCTTAGCAACGAAACTCAAACGCACACACCCTGAGCCCCGATGGCACCTGTTCATCAAGTTTAATCGGAATCGGCCCGTCGGTTTGGACTGTGGAGCGTCGCTTTACAAATATCTGGACCACCCTCCCACACATACACATACACACAATAATAACAAACATGAGTAACAAACATGAGTAACACAACTGAGTACAAGCCGGTAGGCGACGTGGGATTCGCCTTTGCGTATATATTTGAAGACCTAGTATGATATGGTCACTATTGCGGTGACTTAGTGAATACTGGTGAAAAGTCATCCTCGGTACCCAGGCTATTCATAAATGATATGATACCCTGGGCAAATTGGCTAGCGAAACTTCGTAAAGCATGCACCACGATTTCCCTAGTAACAACACTGTTATTTTCGTATCGCATAAGGTTTGTGCCATGCGGCCAATCAAGCGGCTTCATTTCACCTCATAAATTATTCATGAGTACGAGATTTTTACAGCCAATTTGCCCAGGGTATCATATATTTTATGAATAGCCTGGGTACCGAGGATGGTGAAAAGTGTGCACCTTGTAAAAATACTCGCTGGTCAACCAACCATATTTTATCAACATGTCAAGACGCATCCGCTTACACCGAACCGTTTCCGCTTGGTTATTTTCGCCTTTTTGCATATTTTGCAAATTTCCGGCTCTAGCTCGGAAACTCGAGGTCGGAGGTCAATGACGTAAGAGAACTTATTGTAGCTCTTGAATAGCTATATGAGATGGCATAATAAAATCGATATCGAATACTACCACTGCAGCGCTAGGGGTGATTGAAGTCAAAAACGACTGTAAAAAGACCATATCTTTGCAAGGCTATACCATTTGGCCTAAATCAGAAATCGTTACGGATATTTTTTTTCAAAATATCTCGAAGTATCTATAACCGAAGTTTCCGTTCTCCACAACTGTAGGAGAAGATAGAAATATGGTTTGGGTTCTTAAAACGCGTTTTTTTTATTGCTAACTGCATAGTTAGGCTACCATTTGGAAGTAACGGATACGTTTTTTCTAAATATCTCGAAGTATCTATAACCGAAGTTTCAGCTCTCCACATTCAAAACTGTAGGAGAAGATAGAAAAAGGGTTTTGTTCTTAAAACGCATTTTCTTTGCTAGCTGCATTGCAACGGATGGATTAGCAACGAAACTCAAACGCGCATACCTTGAGGTCCTTTGGCATATGTTCACCAAGTTTCATCGTAATCGGCATGTCGGTTTGGACTGTAGATCGTCGCTTTACAAATAGTTGGACACACACACACACACACACACACACACACACACACACACACACACACACACACACACACACACACACACACACACACACACACACACACACACACACACACACACACACACACACACACACACACGGACAAACGGAAAAACAACATGAATAACAAACATGAGTAACAAATATGCAGATGGTTTTGTTTCTATATCATTAACAAAGCGAACATCGTAACATTAAATTGTGTGCAGAACACACGTCCAAACATGTGGCTGCTATATGATAAATGCACGACAAAACAGTATAACGGCCTATTTTTATCTTGTTATATAGACATACTAGCCTTGCGTTTAGAGGAATCCGCTGTGGTCGAGTGGTTAGCGTCGGGGACCGGTGTCCCGGGTTCGATCCTCAGTCGCGGCACTACGGTCATGGTGGAGTGCCCTTGGGCAAGGCACATTTTCTAGCCTAGTACTGGTTTGTTTACCCAGGGATCATGAATAATTAAATTTAATTGCGCGCTAAATGACCTTAGCTGTCGATGCGCCATAAAACAATATACATTCATTCATTCATTCCTTACGTTTAGACAGAATAATAACATGTAATTAAGACATAATAACTAGTCAGTTAGACATAATTAGATGTAAGTTATACATGATAACCTTGTAAGTTAGACATAATAGTATGTCAGTCACTCACAATAACTTGACATATATCAACATAAGGCATTCCATAAAATAGTCTAAGGTTACCCGTATTACTGCATTAGTCTAACCTTTTGTTCGATTGAGATGACAGACGTCAATATGTATTTATAGTTCCACTAATTAAACTTGCACGATTTGAATACTCCTCGCTTTGCTTAAGTTTATTGACCTGCTCGGTCAACATTCTTTCAGACTCTTTGCAAAAGTCAATTCGTCTTACACCAATATGCTTGAAAAACATTATATATGTTGCTTGGAAGGACTGATAACACCAGGAAGCATGGGGTAAGTCAACTGGCCGCCGTGGTATGAGCGAAATGGGGTTGAAAACAGTGTTAAACAAAATCAATCAATCAATTAAGATTATTGAGAAAACATGCAATTTTGTTAATTAACTAGCTATAATAAATATGTGTTTCTATGTGCAAGCCTGTAAACACACGATCCAATAAACCCCTTGAAAACGTTGAATACTTTATCATAACAAAGAGTTTATTTACCATTAAACGTATGGTACGGGTATTCTAGATTACAATACACCAACTAAATTCCTTCTTTGTTTCAATGTAAATCGGGGGGTCATGTATTATGCAAGAAAGTATTCACTAGGCGAAAATGGTTCACGTTCAAACAAGGTCAACATACTGAAACTGATCAAATCAATGATTTCCAGATCATCTTATACATATTTACAATGAATTTAAACTCAATGTCATGTATTCAATGCATTCTGGTGATGGTATACACTAATTTCTAGGGACTACTTGACCTCTATCCAAGTTATATGGCGTGTTACACGTGAGTGCATCTTCATAAGTATGTTATTAGTATACAAGACGAATGTTTGACGCAAAGCGTCAAAGAGAAGGCGCAATTTTTCGTTGTTCATGTAGAAATAAGAAAAAAGAACATTTAAATCCACAAACAACTGTAGACGGTAATACGCTGACATATTTATCCCTGTTGTATACTTCAAATTACCTCCCTTTAAGCAATACAAGGATATTTACCTTGTGATTCGTATGAATAAGATTAATACACATTGAAATTATATGAATGAAAACTATTATTTAAATTAGTAACAACATCAAAATCATATTTAAGCCAAGGTAAATGTGTACACATTTCATTAATTGTGTTGTAGATACCCTAATGTATAGGTATGAATATAACATTTATAATGTTATAAACAAACTTTCATTTCAACGTACTAAGTTTGTGAATCTCACAGAAACCCTCATTTCAATATACCAACATGTTAAAGTAAATTTAAGTATGAACCGTTTTTGTATGTACTGAAACTAAAAACGTCCGTTTGTGTATAAGTATATTTCCAATATTTGCGATTTTATATTGAGAATAGCTAACCCGGCACGACGTAAACTTTCTTCTACCAAATTGGTTGTTGTATGTGGGATTGATTGATTGATTGATTGGGGTTTAACGCCGTTTTTAACAATTTCTCAGTTATATCACGGCGGCCAGTTCACCTACTCATGCATTTCCTGGTTTTCTCACACCAGTATTACACACAACAATCTTCCCAAGCAACTGGCTGCTTTTCCACATAGACTTAGCCCATTGGTGGAAGACGAATGACGCATGTCGCATTGACTTTTGTCAATCGTCGGAAAGAAAAAATATTTGTATTCCCTTTAAATTGTTTATTTAAATCGTCATACATGTGTATTATTAGACAAAGGTGTCAGACCAAATGGGAACTTAGTTATATTGTGCGTATATACTTCAAATTACCTACCTTTAAGAGCTACCAGGAGTAATAAGTTTGATCAACATTAACATTTCAACCAGACGGTAACATTTATTGTGAAACAGATATTTCTGTGGTTTATATATGTTCATGTCTGTACTTCTTCATCTAGAATTACTGCGTAATATATGATAGCATGTAAGGAACGGAATGCCATTAATGCCGAGCGCGAGGGTAATCACAGCCAAACAACAACAACAAGAAACAGATTACATACGTGCCTTCTTTTATTCATGGTTCCCGATTTAACATACTATCGAACTAAAAAAGCGTATGAGGCAGGTAACCAATTCAGTTTACTGTTTAGACAAGATACAGTATGAATTTCGCTTAAATAAAAATGTACATATATTCAATTAATATACTGGCCTTTGTCTTTTGTTTTTAATTTGTAAAACTCACACATGTATATAGAGTGTAAAAGGGATGTTTTAAAAGTCATTAACTTAAATTAATGTACTTAGTAAGGACAATGAGAAATCAAGATATGTGGTCACGCTGGCAGGTCTAAATATTCTCCATGTTCGAAATTTCTAAGCATCCCTACAGGAAGCCGCCTCCTGGCGGCTTCCAATAATATCTTACGGATACTTGCTTGCTTCGATGTAAGATTAAGATATGTTTAATGAGTGCATGTGAGATTATATCACTATGCGATCATGCTAGTTCATGCGACGGACGGCATCTATATACCAAAGCTATGGTACAAAAGTGACCCAGTATTTAACATTAAGAGAGGTGAGAAATTTGGAGAGACTGTTGACCGGGCGGGCTATTTCGAAAGAGGTGTGCTGTGTTCCTTGAGCGGAACGTTAGGAGAAAGTGGACAGACGTGCAAGCTATAATTCAGGGATTAAAGAGGGTCAGAATTGTTGGTGTGCGTTCGAAAGTCATGGAGGGTCGTGAGAGATCTGGCGTAGTTTTTTGTTGACATGTTATTTTTTGTTTCTAGACTATCAATTCAGTAGTAATGAAATGTAGAAATTCTTAACGCGGAGGACTTATTGATATACAATGCAGTACCCCTTTGTGATTTGTGTCAAAGTGCTCACGAATTGATATCATACTCGGTCTTACATGTTAACAGACCATCGTTTCGGTTAGTTTATCGGATGTGATATGTAAATGTATGTGTTATAACTCATTCATGACTTTGTTAAAATATGTATATACTTTTGGGCATGTGGCTAGAAACTATGTCAAGTTAACGTTAATAAATAAATATAGAAGATCTATCTTTCTACTATTCTGCGACCTAATGGTGCAGTGTAGAAACGGGTTAAAGTCAGGTTAAACAGTGACAATTATCATTCGAATTTCTGAGGACATAATCAATTTTTATCATTCAATAACCCACTGAAAATCGTGCCTAGTTGTGTTTGTTTACTAAAAGTACGTATTCATTTAAATATAATAAAAGCAGCAATGTAGAAATGGAATCAATGTGCATTTTCTAAATAGGCGATCAATAGTTAGACCGTCAAAAATAATCTGCCATTGTACAATGTATGCAATCAAAACAAGCAATTATCGAGTTAAAACGACATAATTTGAATTCAGCTTTTACATTGACATAAAAAAAACATGGAAATTCTCGTAACCAAGCAGATGATTGATTTGGTTTGATTACCGTTTTAAATACATTTCCAGTCGTATGACGACGGCCGGTTCACCTAACCATGTTTTTCCTGTCTCTCTCACACCAGCACTCCAGAGAAGAGACTTTCAAAGCAACTGGCTGACTTTGATTTCCGCTTTTACATTGACATACAAACAAGCATCTGGCACATTTACATGAGACACCCTTGCTTGTAAGAATCAACAGCTTTCATTTCATTTACGTTTTCTGGACCCATTAACTACTATGTCATCACTAAGGTGTTAGAAGGTGATATAATTAGGATCATCTTGGTTAATCATCAGTTAATTTTTATAGCTGCATGTGGATACATGTACTCAGAGATACTGCTTTTTACTTTGCAGAAATTTCTACACGATCGCCACTACAGTGAATTCGGCGCTTTGATTAAAATAAGCGATCAATAGTTAAACCGTCAAAAGAAATCTGCCGTTGTAAAATGTATGCAATGAAAACAAGCAAACATCGAGTGCACACGTAAAACAATATAATTTGAATTCAGCTTTTACATTGACATAAAAACACGCATCTGACACATGGAAATGAATACAACCATATTGTAAACACAAATATGGTAATCTAATTCTCCTCATGAACCAGAAAATGATTGATTGATTTAGTTCGGTCACCGTTTCCAACACATTTTCAGTCATATAATGGCGGAAAGTTCACATTACCATGTTTGTCCTGGCTCTCTCACACAAGCACTCCAGAAAAGAGTATTCCAAAGCAACCGGCTGACTTTCCAGACTGACTGTTAGTCCACTGGTTAAAGACTGATGGAACTTGTCTCATTGAGTTTGGTCAGATGTCGGACAGATTATTAGCTGAGCTGAGCTCCAAGTCACAGGTCCTGGAATGACAGACAACCAAACGAACCCTATCCTTCAACTAAGAAATATATATGTAAATGATACGAAACAGTAAGGTTTATGTTTCGTACTGTAAAGTGCACCTTTTGTCACATATCGGCCCACATATTAAATTACAAATTAATGGTACATTGAACAGATAAAATCTGTCAATTCCTATTGAGTGCACTTGTCAATAATTTACCTGGTAAAACCTACGCTCACAACAAAAGCATCAGATAGAAATACATCTATCAATACGTCACGTCAAAAAAGGTTCAGCCAAATTGGGATTTTCAACGACCGGTGAAGATTAATTTCGGACTTCGCCTAAACAAAGTATGGTCATAAGTTTCCCACTCCGTTATTAAGACATATGAGCATCTAGGGAGTCTAAAAAGAACAATTAACTACAAACCGACCGACGATATAATTACGAAATGTTATTGGTATTTCAATTAATCTAAAAACATCGAAGGTCGATTGTCGTGTGATGTGGCTCAATTATTGAGCATCGACAAAACGGTATCTGGTTAGGCTTCTCCTGATAGTTCTGTAGAATGTTTAACGTTCTTCGGTCGATTTCATTGAATTGTTTTAAACAGGATTTGGATAGTGGACACACGATAAACCATCCAGGCAGTTGTATGTGGAACCAAACGAGATAATTGATTAGGATTAAAACTGTCTGCAACTTGACGTTCGAACGTTTACAGACGTAAGATATAAATTTCTTCTTGGATTATACAATACGAAAATATATCTTACTCTAAAACTGTTGGCTTTTTTTTGTACTGAGGGTTCTAGTGTTTGGAATTATTATTGCTTAACTAAAATAATTTTAGTTTCAATTTATTTATTATTTGAATTTTTGTTATAAAGAGACACCAAATTAAACGATGTGAAAACGAGTTGCGAACAAAGAAAACTAAAAAAAGGAGTTTTGCCATCAGTGTGAATTAAGATCAACCTGTGGATCCGCAGAGCTTGTTCTAGATCTGCACTGCACGACAACAGGCTTCTAAAAAACACCTGACTAACATCGTACGTTACCTAGAAAGATCAGATAGCATTAACAAACATTATACGTTACCTATAATGATCAGAGGACATTGACGAACATCATACGTTACCTAGAAAGATCAGAGGGTATTGACAAACATCATACGTTACCTAGAATTATCAGATAGCATTGGAAAACATCGTACGTTACATATAATGATCAGAGAGCATTGACGAACATCGTACGCTACCTAGAATGATCAGAGGGTATTGCAAACATCATACGTTGCCTAGAATCATCAGAGAGCATTGACGAACATCATACGTTACCTAGAATGATCAGATAGAATTGACAAACATCGTACTTTACATAGAATGATCAGATAGCATTGCCGAACATCGTACGTTACCTAGAATGATCAGATAGCATTGGCAAACACCGTTTTTTTTTTACCTATAATGATAAGAGTACATTAACAAACATCATATGATACCTAGAATAACCGGATAGCATTGTCAAACATCGTACGTTACACAGAATGATCTGATATCATTGCCAAACATCGTACGTTACCCAGAATGATCAGATAGCATTGCCAAACATCGTACGTTACCTAGAATGATCAGAGGGCATGAACAAAAATCATTCGTTACTTAGCATGATCAGAAATATATGTAGCATTGATGGGCAAACAGTTCTACGTCCACACTCGCCATGCCATGAATGCGCTTGAAACAGTAACATGCACATAACAGCTCAACAGATTATCGTAATGTATAATGAAGGCAGCATGTACTCGGCAAACGATACTGTTAAATGACAGTGAAGTTTCGATTAAATGTTGAAACAGAATATTTGGGAAATATTATCTAATTTACAACTTCAAAACTATTTAGGTCTTAGACCAATCATCGTAGACAGCCCCTTTAACCATGTTATACATACAGACGTTTTTCATGCGCCTAAGAAGCAGATGAATTTTGAAGAAAATTGTTTGGCGATTTTCCCTTTTACCGCAATGTTTTCAACTCTATTTAAAAAGTATCCTTTCAATTATAAATAGTTTTCATATTTTTGCCTAAATGTTTTCAAAGTCGCCGCCTACTGAATAATCGTTGTATGGTGGAAAGGGTTAAAACGTGTGTGCTATTTTTATTTATTACAAGAATGAGGATATACATTAACCGGATTTGGGTTTTGCATTGCGTGGCATGTCAACTGTTGGAGGCGGTTTGTGATTTTGACATAAACTCGCTGATCAGTCGAGGATATATTCATGATGGGCATCCATTCTGGAGTTCAAAAACTAAGAATATTATGGAATGTGCAGTTGTGTGTCTGAAAAGAAAGAAGTGTGAGTCGTTTAACTTTGACACTGTAACTAGAATGTGCGACCTGTTGACCGACGTTGGCGCCCCGTCTAAACCAGTCGTTGGTAGTGTGTACTCCAGAATGTCCAGCTGGCCGAGTCAGGTATGTATCTATTGTATTTACGCCTTCCTGCATCGAACAAACCAAAAGCAGACGATTTTGAAAACATATTCGAAATAATACGGAATTTATCTATAAATGAAAATATAATTGTTTAAAGACTTAAAAACATAGTAGAAAGGAGGAATTGTCCATTATGAGACTGCACATGGCAAATGGTTCTAAACCTTTTCACTTATGCGTTGCAATTCAGTTTAGAGAACCAGTATAAAACGTCATGAAATGTCGGAGTATTAAACTGATACAGAGATTAAAATAAATTTAACAAAATGAGAATTTGGCCATTATAAGTCTGCAGGTGTGAAACGTTTTTTTGTTTAAACTGTACACTTCTGCGTTGCTATTTTTAGATTAACAATATGAAACGTCAAGAAATTTCTAAGCATTAATCTGATATAGAGTTAAAATGAAGTGACTAAGGGAGAAACTGCCAGTTTTGGACTAATCTCCCTTTTCAAGAAAAGTTGTCTGGTGGAGATCTGTTTACATTTGTGTATTTTCTTAGTTGTTCGTCGTATTTAATTATATATATAGGTATATCTATAAAGTATATATACACTTTCCGGTTTTAAATCTTCAACGATGCCATCGTGGTATAGCGTCCGCATTGGGAGAGGGAGAGCAGGGTTCGATACTCGATCGTGTCAAACCAAAGACGTTATAAGATAGTTATGAATTATCTCCAGAGTTGCAGGGAAAGCATTACAAATGATTCATCCTCGCGGTAAATAAGACCCGGTAGTACTGGTAAATTATCCAGGAAAATCTAGATTTTGAATACAACAGATAAACGGCGTATTTGGGTAAAAACTCAATTAAAATTGTGCATATAAATGAAATTATAATTATTGAATAAATTGAAAACTTTCTGGCCAGACTACAGTATGATATGTTTCAAAAGAACAGCTACAAATTGTAACAAATTTAATATTCCCAATCATTTATCAGCAGTAAACAAATTTTGAAAAAACTGTTGAAAATGGAGAAAAAGTTCATACTTTTGTCTACTTTGATATTCTTAATTTGAACTTTCACTGTCTGTTTCTCTCCATAAATATGTTATCCAAATTCTTTTAAAGAAGTCTGTTACAGGCTCCTTCAATGTGAAGAGAGAAAATGATAAAAAGATAAAATAGTTGATCATAGTTGTACCCCAAAGTTTATCTTTGTACTCGAAATGTTAAAAAAGCTCAATGCAGCGGACAACTTTTTAAAAACATTGTGGCAAATACAGGAGCTGCTCATGAAAATATGCATATTTTCCTTTTATCAGAATGTTTCTAATTAACTCAATCATTATTATTGCATTTATATATTGAAATAGTTTTCATATTTGTGTTTACACCCTTTCAAAGTTATCTGTGTAGATCATTGTCTGTAGGGAAGCATTTATTTTTTAACGAGATGGATTTATGAAAATCAAAAGATCGTGTAAGAGATAATTTGAATTTTTACGACATGGTGATCGATACTTATCAGACTCCAAGGAAGCACTGTCTGATCTGGATCGTTACCGGTAGTCGGGTTTCGTATGACGAAGCTGAATGTTCGCTATTTATAGATAGACCCTGGCTGTTACGACAGACCATGCGGTGTAGATGAAGTATGTTTGTCGGTCGGACTACAAGGATCTGGACAAGGCGGAACCTCGTGCCATTATACATGTTTTAGAAAAACAATATGTAAGTGTTACCCGACGCGACGCGACCCGATCCGGACTCGAACTCGGGACATCCTGTCACATAGGCGAACACTCTAACTCGTCATATATCACGCTCAAATCCCTCTTTGTGTATAGAAAGAGAAATTGTCAATAGTGTTAGAAATATATATATATTTTTTTACCCTTACCCACATACAGCAGATCTGCAGGAAACGACTTTGAAACCATCTAATAAAAGATATAGAGAATATCTATAAATAAAAGTATTATTATTGAAAAGAGTGGGAAACTTTTGACAAAAACAGGAATTGCTCCTTTTGCTGCATTAAACCGCATTTGTGAAGTAAAAACAACCATTGTGTATCTCTAATCCTACAGCGCGGATATAATTAATCTGAATTATTCATTAAAAAGAGCCGTATCAATTAACACTATGTACATTTGTAACTAACTCAAATCCCGAGTGGGATTCAATGATGAAATGATAGGTGTCGCCACCACGAAAGGAGGTGAAAATTGGCCTCATTATTAATATATATTCCCTATCCCAAAAACAGACGCTTTCTAAAGCGCCTCTGCAGCAAACGATTTTTAAAAACATTGTAGAAAAAGGAGTAATTGCATAATGAGCAATTTTTCTCATTTTGAAAGTCGTGTGTTGCAAATGCATCAATTCAATATTGTTTTTAAAAGATTTAAGAGAGCCAATGTTTAACATGTTTTCCTTTCCCCCCAAATATTATTCAAAATGTTAGCACTAAAAGGATCGTACTGTGAGAGCGATGACCATTGTGATGGGATGAATGGCATATGTTTGATCAATAAAGCGTGTGGTTGCGATGTCGGCATGTTCTTTGACTATGAAGAAAGGAGATGCTCGAAAGGTAAGGTATTCAAGTAGGTGTATATTTTAGTTTCGCCCAGTTTAAAACTGTGCGTGTTTGTTTTGCCACAAATCGTTTCTATGACAACGGTTTATGAATACACCTAGTACAATAACCAGAAGTGTTAGTCATCAACAAGCATCACATAAATATATATAGGGAATTAATTTCTTCGATGCGTATCAACTAATACAAACCCTTTAACCCTTTACCTCATATAGACGCGTTATGACGCCTCTGTAGCAGACGTTCTTTTGAAAACATAGGGACAAAAGAAGAAATTGCTCAAAACGAGCAATTTCTCCTTTTGCCACAATGTTTTCCACTTTAAGTCATAGGTTATCCATTCAATTATAGAGATTTTCTACTTTTTTGACAAAACATGTTTAAAGTCGTCTGCTACAGAATTGTCGTATGAGGGAAAGGGTTAAAGAAAGTTATATTACTGTTGTATATCCCCTCGCTCATTACGTGGAATCCGCCGTGGCCGAGTGATAAGCGCGGGGGATTTAGAAACAGATGTCCCGGGTTCGAGTCCCAGTCATGATGTAGTGCCGTATGGGAATGCACATTTCCTAGCTCAGTACCGGTTTGTTTACCTAAGGATCATGAATAAGTGAACAATCGCCGTGGTATAACTGAAATAATGTTGAAACGGGCCTAAAACCCCAATAAAACAAACAAAACAAACAAATCGTACATTTAGTATGCTGCATATAAACCGTTTCCCTGAAACAGAAAGTATGTGAATCCTCTTGAGCATACGCTACCTAAAATCATTGAAGTGAGTGGAGAATTTGTTCGAAATAATAAATTCTTTCTCTTCACATAATGTGTTCAAATCTGTATTAATAATTGACTATAAACTACACAGACGATAATTTATCATATACCTTCACTTCTACCGGCTAAACGTCATGTAGATTGTCACGCACAAATACAACACGACGGATTGAAATTTAAAAATTCTAAACGTTAAGTATACGTCACTGAAATTTAATGTAAACCTCATTGAAATTTGATTTCACATCATTCAAAGGGCGTTTGTGGGGCGTGATTCACATGTCATTCATAAGTTACATTTAATTTGGAAAATGTGTTATTGCGTTATTGAGAAGATCGAATTGCTTGATTGTGTGTTCTCTTACACAGCTTTCAACAATGTTGCTACACCGTTTTCTCATTTACTTCTTTTCAAATTATTTCTAATTGATGAAATCAAAACAAGACATCGCAATGATATGTTTTTCCCTATTTTAGAATGTGATGATGGCTGGCATAGATTTGAGGACAGTTGTTACCTATTTTCTACAGAGCAACTCATGTTCACCCCGGCTTCAGTAAGTTATTGTTGTATAATATGTATGTTACCAAGAATGAATGGGTAATCCCCTGGTTATTCCATCAATATGAAGATTTTTATCGCACAAATTGCAATATATATTGACTTCGCATGATTCTATTATGGCAAACGATTGATTGCCTTTTTTAGCTCGACTTTTGGCGTGGTCGGCGGCGGCGGCGGCGTGGTCGTCCGTTTAAGGTTTTTTGTTTAGCTCATTTTTTTTCTTTTCTGTTTTCTCCCTATCAGTCGAGCGTTTGTGCCGTACGCGGTGCTCTTGTTTAATCATGTGGTTAGAATTTCAATATAAACCATTATCCACATGTGTATATAACATCAACATAGTTATTATGTTATGATTAATGCCATATGTAACATATTGTTCGTTCAAAAAACACCTTAAGAAGTAAAAGTATTAGCGTGCATCTTGACAAATAGCGTTTCTTCTCCCGCATGACATTATTTTATTTGTATATTAACATAGTAACCCTTTCGCTGCTAAAGGCAATTAAAGGCTTTTGCTAAAACAATGCAGATTCATCTGAGACAGCTCATAGCGAGCTCTCCTGAAATCTGTATTGTTTGCCACTTAGGCATTACACTTTACCAATTTTCCTGTTAGACGAACCTTGGAGTGGTCCAATTTTCAGCATGGAAGAGACGACTATGTGAAATTCGGTATTAAACGAGTTGACATATTTACATATCTAAATATTTGTTGGACAAAGGTGCTTCAAGCACCACATGCATATCATGAGGAAGTTCTCATTTTTCTCTCCGTTTTCAACTTTATTCAATAACGGAGTTAAGATTTATAAAGAGTTTCCATATTTCAACGCCGTATGCTGAAGGTAAATTGTTATGTGTGAGAAGGTTACATAAGTTTTTAAAGGTGATTAAGACGCGGATTAATCTTATTCTGTCATTTTAAATCCTTTTCCGCAGGAATTCTGTGTAAATAATAGCGGACATTTGGTGCAAATTGACACGACAGAGGAGATTGCGTTTTTAAACGGCATATTGAGTAGTACAGCATTTCCGTCAGATCAAATTGGTAAGTCTTTTAAATGGGTCTCTTTAATTGGGTTAAATAACCATCTCTGATCTCAGACTCTTTCCATCATTAAACATTTGAAGAACGTATAGAATATTAACAAACATTTATGTAATTTGTACGACAGCCATAATCGACCTGGCTAATCATTGAATAATGAGAAAATCAATTCGGGATAAAGTCTGGAATGTATATTAACTTCACACTCCGAGCACTTTGGTGTGTGTAAGTTAAACCCTATACATTGATTGGTCGATTCTACTAGCTAGTTAAAACCTATACGTTGATTGGTGGATTCTGCTAGCTAGTTAAAACCTATATGTTGATTGGTGGATTCAGTTAGCTAGTTAAAACCTATACTTTGATTAGTGAATTCTGCTAGCGAGTTAAAACCTATACTTTTGATTGGTGGATTCTGCTAGCTAGTTAAAACATATATTTTGATTGGTGGATTCGGCTAGCGAGTTAAAACCTATACTTTGATTGGTGGATTCGGCTTGCTAGTTAATACTTATACTTTGATTGGTGGATTCGGCTAGCTCACGCCATATATCGGTGTGTAAGAAGGGATATCGGAATAAAGCTATTATTTAAAATTACTATTTACGAAGAACTTAGCTCTTGAGTTAAGGAGGTGTGGAGAACTGTATTTTAGTTGAGTTTTGAATATCCTGAGAGAATGGCACACTTCACCAGGACATAGTGGTTACAACTTTCGCTACGGTCGCACGATCAAACCCAACTGTGAAGGAGGTCACAACTAAGAGAATCACAACTAAGGCGAGGCATCACGTATTTAAAACTTAATTATGTATATGTACAGCTTTGGCGTCAACATAGTTTCTAGTTTGGTTCAAGAAACGTTTTATCGTTTAACGTTTATCCAAATGAATACATGTTACTGAACTACTACTAGGCCATCATCACTGATCTTTCAAAAGTTCTTATATATTTAATTATTTATGGAATTTAGATGTCATTCATAGATTAGAAGAAAAGCACTAATGAGTAGAGACGTCTTCATATACAAGAATATGCAGGCTGATCTAGATATGTTCACTAGTCATGTTAATGTATACATGTATATTATCTAGGATATTGGACCGATATGTACCAGTTTGAAGACGACCATTTCGAACGATGGAAGACATCAAATGAAAGTGTCAAAGGTACGTCATTTTATTTTATAATACCCGGATATTAGTCGCCGAGTTGTCTGTTTGTCTCTGTTTGACGTGTTTCATGATTCTTGTTCGCGTCCGTCCACCCGTGCCAGTTTCGTGTCTCGGGAATGTGTCCACAACTGCTGGCTGGATTTGAATGCCAAAATATCGGTAGTTTAAACATCAGGAGCACATGTGCATTTTATCAGCTGGTTCATAATCAGCTTTATTAAAGGAGTTATTTCCCTTTGATATATCCCAACACAGTCGAGGATCATTCATCCGTTTAACTAGTCTGGAGTAACAGTTGCAATGATCACTAGTATTAAACACAGATAGGCAAACACCAGTAGAACATATGGAAAGGAAACATGGATAGGTAAAACTAGGAGAAAGCATGGATAAAAAAACTAGATAACCGACCACCTCGGACATTTTGACCAGCCTACATTCAGATCAGACTGCATCTCTGTAAACGTCTAATCAACATCTGTCCTGTAAACCATCTGAACGTTAACATCATCCAGGACTACTCTGAAGAACGGTTATGAAAATACCTGAACTTAAGCCATTTGATTAAATTTGCCGTTTTAATTAGACACCGGTTATATATCTGACTTGGTTCCGATTTTCATAGTTTCAGGATGGGGTGGCGTGGAACCCAATGGCCATGAGGAAAGATGTACTGTACTCGGCTTCTGGCAATCATGGACCTGGGTTGACTTCGAATGTGAAAACCCAGCAGTACTGGTAAGACCGCTCTGCGAGAAACAACGGGAACCCGACCAGACTCCACCGAGATAGAGAATAAGGTTACATATAGCTAAAGACGATCCGTAACATTTTTACAATGTCCATAATACACATCGAGAGCGTCTTTGTTGTTGTTGTCAATTTCTACAACAGCTGAACATTACATTCGTTATTGTTGGCCAAATTTGTTGCGGTTCTTTCTTATTCGCCATCTAATCGTGATGAATATCCAGGCTGATGACGTTGAGAGTGCTACATATAAGTTGTTATAGCTTGATTCACATTTAGGCCAATTAAGCGGTGGATTCGCGATAACTTGAACAGGAATATGACCAATATATTATTGTGAGTTATCGACATAATTCAATTATAATTACAGAGCTCTAGAAAAGGGGAGTTTATAACGTTCTAAAATCCCTTTTTTACCCTCTAACCCTATGATGTAGGTACTCAAAAGACGATTATTTTGAGTACCCATATCATACGGTTTGGTTGGATCATAAGAGATATATTGTAGGGAAAAGAGATGTATACTCCTCCTTATCTGGACCATTGAATTAAATGTTTATCATAAAAAGTAAGCCAGTGATTAGTTCATATCAAACCAATTTTATAAAACTGCTGCTACGCTGTCTTCAATAGACAGATACGTTTTTGGAAATCGTTCGAGTTGTCTCGAGTCCACTGTACGCAGGTTGTGTAATGAATGTTAACATGTTACTGTCATTGATTGTACGGCCTGTAATACATTTCCATGTAACTTTATATATCAATGACCTTTATTCGTAATTAGGGATGTTTTATTTTTTATCCCATACTGTCGTCTTTGAAGATAAAATTTGTTTTTAGCAAGTGGCTCGTTAGAGCCAATTGCTATAGTAGGCGAAATCCGAGACACTTATCATTTTGAGACTGGAATCTTGACTAGGATTTTACAATATCGGCATTGAATTACTTTACAACTAAAAATAATCAATCACCTAAGCAAAAAAGCATACTTTTGTATTTTTAGATCACTACAAAATTGGTTATTTTAGTCCACAAGATGCATTCAAATTATTTGATTCGATGGTTAAACCAAATCTCTGTTTCACATTAGATACATGGGGCTATGAATATAGAGAAAGTTCATATTAACTTCTGTAAACGCATTAGTTGTCTAAATCAGAATACTGCCGATTTCTTTTTTTAAGTGAATGTGGAGTTTTATTTGGATTGTAAACAAGCCATTGAGAGAGTATGGCTGAATGGTCTGTTTTACAAACTAGTGAATTGTGGTATTGATTTCAAGACATTGCAGTGCTTATTAAACATGTATTCTTGGTTACATAGTTCGGTTCAGTTTAAAAACATTACCGCCAATAATACTTTCCCTATATTACAAGGTACACGACAAGGGGGGGATAACCAGTCCATTTATCTATTTAATCTGTATTGAACGCCTTATTCACGAATTGGAGGAATCCGGTTATGGTCTATGTATTGCGGAGGTAGATTGTAGTTCTCTCAGTGTGGCTGATGATATTCTTCTAGTCTCTTTGTAGAGCATTGGTCTTCGGAATATGATGAATATATGTTATGCTTATTCATGCAAATGGAGATACCTATACAATGTGCAGCAAAATGTGCTGTAACTGTGTTTAACGAACCACAACATACTAAAATTGGTAGACGTTGGCATTTAGGTAATAATGTTATAGAAGAAGTCGAGAACTACACCCGTCTTGGAATTATATGTAATAAGTTTATGAAACTTTCTGTAAATATTGATGAGTCATCCCGGAAATTAAAAAGGTCTAGTTATTGTGGGAATACATGCTGAAGGTCTTCTCCCGTCTACTTCTGTTAAAATATATGAATATATAGTTCTACCAAGAGCACTGTATGGCTGTGAACTTTGGTCCGATATAGGTAAAACACATTTAACACAAATCGAAAAAGCTCACCGGTTTTGCTTAAAATATATTCGGAACCTTCCTTCTTATAAAAGAACTGACGTTTGTCTCAGATTTGCTGGAGTCAAACCAGATAGAGTACAGGAAATTGCTGTTGTTGGGTCAAAAAAGTCATTTTACAACTAACCACATTTCCAAAAAGATGTTTAATTATCGATTATTCTCCTTTTACCATTACGGTTCGTCTGTGCAATTAGGATTTATGCCAGATATTGTGAAGACATTAGTAAAATACTATTTAGAAAGTTATATATTAAATTTCATGTCAACTGGCTTATTCCCAACGAAAGCCCAATGGAAAAGCATTATTCGCAACGCAATTAATGGACATGCAAGTCCTACCTGGATAACTAGGATTCAACAAGATCGACACTTAACTAGTCTTTTCTACATTAAGCCACAGTTACTGTGCGATGCCGAACTTTGGGAATTGGGCAGGTCAGCTCTGTCTACATCACTATCGAAACAGTGTGTCATTGATGTAACAATAATAGCCAGGTTTTACAGTGATACTTTTACAAAAACTGTCCGCACTGACAAAGTCGTTTTGAAGTAACTTCCTGTGAGCATATCATATTAGAGTGTTATTCAACCCATCTATTAAGGGACAAATTATTTAAATGAATAAAAACAAATTGTGAAGAACAGTTTTTTTCTTTGGAGGAAAGTAGAAACATTGTTGGATTGTTATCAGAATTGAGAAACATATTGGACAACAATGTATTAAATCATAAACTTTTATTGATTGTTGTACCTATACTGAGCAAGTTCTGTTTCTTTTTTTAAATATTTGATAATGCTTTGACATATCATCTATTCATTCATGCATTATTTATTCAGCATTTATCACGCCATCCTTCCATATTTCAGTCACTCATGCGTGCATTCACAATGCTTTCATCCCAATACTCACTCACTCACCTTTTGAAACACTCAATAAAACACTCACTCATTTAGTCACATGTCCAACAACTCAACCACACACTCACTCACTAGTCCTTGCCTTTCGCTTTCATAACAAGGATATATAAGTTGTATGTGTTGAAGCTCTGTTTATATATGATCCTTTCTTAGTGAAAGGTTCATGTTCAGATCTTTGCCTGATTCGTTATATATATGTACGTTTTGTATTTATGCCTATGCCTACATGTATTAAGGGTTGTCTCGGGAAGGCAGATTTTGCTCGAGATGATCAATTTCTCCCTTCCCTGCTTAATTCATCTATTTTGTTTTCTGAGTAGATCTAATCTTATTATAATTGCACGTCAGATAAGGGACTTTCGGAAACTGTTTCTCGTCTCTCAGGATTTGGATTTGGATGTCGTTCCCTGGCACGATGAGGGCCAGATTTCGTTAGTTTATACGGTTGTGACCCATGTCGTGTCGGGGTGGTAAATCACCATTTTGCTTGTATATAAACCGTTCCTGTTCGATTTTTTCTATTTTGTGCTGAGTTATGTCCATATATTGTACCTTATATTTTGTCAAGCTTATGCTCGCCTTTATGGCGAAACAATAACATATATATATTCTCTTGCTGTATCATATATGTCACAATGCATTAAATTCTGGCTTAAGCTGCCAGAAATGTCAAATACAAGATACCAAAAGCAATGTTATTATATGCTCAGACGACTTGATGATAATGGCAGAAATACGCGGGCGGCTAAAATAAAACATTTATTACATGCAAATGGTTTTGGGTTTGTGTAGATATCTGATGGAGTAGGAGATTCGTCCCAACTTCTGAAGATATTTAGACAACGTTTAATAGAGTGTTCTCCCAAAGTCATGCAACAGCATATAGGTGATTCATCAAAAGCAATGTATTATAAATACTTTAAATCACTACTTAATATGGAAAGATATTCATCAATTGATATGTCGTTTAAGAATAGTCGTAAATTATTAAATTTCAGATGCTCAAGCCATTGCTTAAATATTAAAAATTGTAGACATCAAACAATTGATCATAACTTACGTTTTTGTGATTTGTGCCTTAAACGAAATATACATGTCGTGGTGGATGAGTTCCATTTATGTACGTTATGTCCTGCTTATGATGAGCTCAGGACTTTATACTTTCACGCGAAATGGAAATCATCATATCCAACAAAAGAACTATTCAATGAAATAATGGCTGATTCCAGACCTATGTGCATAAATTCTTTTGCGATTTTTTTGGTAGATTCATGTACAATCAGGAAGTCAAGATTTAAGGAAAATACTACAAGCTAAGCCATATATGTTTTCAATTCCTGTATTATTAGATTAAACATCATTCGTTTATGTATTGTGTAAATTGTGCATAATTGGCATGAACTCTATTAATAGAAACTAATTAGTTTACTATTCGGTTAATATTAACTTCTGTGTAACATATTTGATGTATTAACCTTTCCTTTGTGCAACACAATTGCAACAAACAACTTTGAAAACATATGGACCTTAATAAAAAATATTAAATTGTTGAAGGTGTAACTATGGAAAAGAGATGAAAGTCCTTTTACAAAAGGTGAGATGAACATAAAAAATGGTTCCCTGTTTTGTAACGATATTTTATAATATGTGTACTGTTTGTAATCGCATATAGAACATTTTCCATACTTCAACCTTTTTAATGTGATGTCACTCATGTGGACTTATTTTGTAAATGTACATTTATATAATGAGCCAAAAGCCTAAATAACTGAATAAACATATTGTATTGTATTGTATTATATTATATCATATTATATTATATTATATTATATTATATTATATTATATTATATTATATTATATTATATTATATTATATTATATTATATTATATTATATTGTACATCTGTCTTTCTATATCAACTCTCCGTTTGTGAACACCATCTCGGGTTCAGAGAGATGTCTTTGTAGTTGCAGATCGTGTATAATGTCAATGAAAGTGGATGATCTGTGAAATATTTTGTAAGCATGAATGGACTGTTGTTGCCAGCTTATACCCATGCTGTACATTTCGAACCGCCAAATAGTTCTTGTCTGAAAGATAAAATGCGATAACTTGTTGGTATAGCAGCCGGAAAATGGATTTGATTCGTCATCGCTTACCAAAAAGAAATAACTGATGTTAAAATATATGAATTACATGACTAAAACTTAAAAATGTATTTCTACCCTGTCAACATGACTTGATCATGCGCAACATGCATGGACAAATTAAAGCAGTAAGTGCATACTTTCGTCAGGTGTCATTCACACACTGAACAAATTAAAGCAGTATGTGCATACTTTCCGCAGGTGTAAATATGATTGCGATTTAAAAATTGAATTTGAATTGATGACTTTACATTTGAAAGGAAAAGGGCTGTGTATATTGTCTTAACAAATGTACTCATAAATGAAAGTGTGTCCACTCAAAGCCACACCTCTTAGTGTAACATATTTCTATATCACCAATGTATTCCATGTTAATCTTTGTAGTATTAAATATTCTACTAAGCTATATGTTTGTTCCTTCATTTAATGTTGTACACATACACAACAAATTGGCGACGAGGTTATACATGATAATTATTATGTTAATTAATTGAGGTCATCGTGGACATTGGAACTTAATGGCTAATCACAATCGGAACAAATTAAAGTAAAATTGATGACTTTACATTTGAAGGGGGAGAGTGTTGTGTATATTGTCTTAACGAATGAACTCATGAATGAAAGTGTATCCACTCAAAGCGACGCCTCTTAGCGCAACATATTTCTATATAACCCATGCATTTCCTGTTAACCTTTGTAGTATTGAATATTCTATGTTATTGAAAAAGAACACGTTCAGTTGTTTTGAGGCAGCTATAACTGTGACTGTATAACGCCATGCTAGACTAAACCCTACAATTTGGATTATTTTGTATTAACGTAGTTAACTGTAAAATAAAATCTCCAGGTAATGAATCATGTTAATTTTTAAATGAGTATATAAATTATTTCAAACAATTAAAACAAATATGCCATCATTTTTTGTTTTGTGACAAGAAAATGTAGATACAGTTTGTTTATTTTTTGCATTGATATTTTAATTGGAATTTCACTACAGTTTTCATTGTTATGCAGCAATCTTTTGATTTTGATATAGCATGCATTGTGATTAATGCATCAATGAGTGTGTAAACTATGCATAAACTATGCAACGCCCTCTGTGAAATACCGCCAGTCAAATAAATGTTTGCGATAGACCCCCATTCTGTGTACATGTATACAATAGAGTGCATTCAACTCAAATATTATTCAATTAACGGACATAACAAGGTATTCTTGTGAATCGTATGTGATAAAAAGAAATGTGATCGGTAAATCCTTGTCCTAATGTATTCCGTGATCTGCATTTAGCCCCTTGCTGGCAGGACCTTGAGTGCTTTGATTGCTTCCATTATCTAAAAGTAAAAGAAAATATTGGGCATATTCAGCCTTAAACTGTTAAACAAATCATAACAACATGGGAAGAAGAACTCCAGTATTTTTCAATTCTTGCAAGTTAAAGGTTTAACAACAAAATGTTTGTATTAGGAAATGCATTCATTATCTCGAATTATATTTATACTTTCCCTACAGTCACGAATGATAGAAAACAATATAATATGTATTGAATATATCCGGAAACATTTACACAAAGATAATTCTATCAAAGTGCAGTTGTTCAAACAGTTCATATTGTTGAAAACATTAGTTCTACAAGAAAACGTTGTGAAGCCCTTGCGTTAATGCTTTCAAATATACTTATATTTAAATGTATTTAAGTTTATCATGTATAACAATGTAGTCTGGAGTTACCTATACCTACCATTACATTGAGCCTATTCGTCATTATCCCCCGAGTTAACTTACCAGGAAAACCAACATTCTTTAGTCAGGACAACTCGGGGAGTGTACTAGTGGCCTAATAAGTAGCCTGATATTGCCTATTGCCCATCTCTTGGGTTGGGGGTGTTGGGGGTGTTGGGGGGGGGGGGGGGGGGGGGGGGTGATTGACAGTGGCTTGTGGGTTAACCTGAAAAGGTTGTCTCTTGTTAAAACGAACGTCTCTCGAATCAACTCAGGTGAGCGCGTGTTGATTCGGAAGATAACTTTCAAATAGTCTCATAATAAAGATACCCGAAAACACCTGTTAGTAAATAACTACAAAAGTAAAATTTCATAAATTGTTACATTTCTATGGTAAACACTAAATGAACAACAAGAGTCTTTAACGTGTTTTTTATCCAAACATCTGTGACGGCTGTAAACAGATGGTAGAACAATAAACATATCATTGTCGTGAGCTATAGCCTTTTATTAACAGTATAAACGTGAAATAGTGTAATAAATAAAAGATTATAAACGAACCAAAACCACCTGTGCCAAACCCGATATTCGTATGTCGTATTATAAACATATTTCGCCAAATCGTCTATGAGAAAAGTATTACAAGCAGGCTCGCACATTCTGTTATTGGGGGTTTATCTTCAAAAGTATTTCATTAACATCACGGCGACCAGTTCACTCAACCGTTTACTTCTCGATTCTTTCGCACCGATACTCCATACAAAACAAATAAAATTCACTGGCATCAGGCTTCCATCCAATAAAGGCAGCTAATTACTGGTGGTATAGACGAATGGCGCTTATAACAATGCAGTTTGTCAATCATATGAATATATAAATGGCAGTGCCTGGATTCAAGCCCACGAACCGATACTCTTCGTAGTTACCGACCTCAGCTATCACTGCTAGACTGTCTCGGAAATGCCGAGTACTTCTATATCGTGGGAATGCCCAAGTCAAACGAAAACCGACATGCGGTAATTATTCAGACAAACCGGGTCCATTCAGACTGATCAGGATCTTGACTGTTCGCAATCTCTACATACATCCTGTTTGTTTTTATATTTCTGACGTTTTGAAGATTAAATGCAAACAAGTGCTGTTTTGTTTATTTCTTTTAGCACGAAAATGTATTAGCATTATACGCTCTGAACCAACACTATTTAGGAGTACCAACTTGCACCTTTTCCAACGAAAGTGTTCTTATAGTAAGTGTATCAGGATTTAACCCCATTTATCCCACCTAGCAGGTTTCATTCCAGAGATAGACAATGAGGCTCAGATGTTGCTTCTTATAGGTCGAGACCTGGTTGAGGCCCGTCATATCCAGAACCAAATCATAGGTCCCCCGGGTGCCTCTTTTGCCCAAAAGCTAGGACTTGGTTGGGTAGTAATTGGTGAGATGTGTTTAGGTAAGGTACATTCTGTTGATCAGGTTAATGTTAACAAAACTCATGTACTGTGTGACGGTCAAGTGTCACTGTTCCCACCTTGTAAGAATAGGTTTGTTGTTGCAGAAAAGGTCAAGCTAAACAGTAATTCCTTTGACCCGGTGTTTGTTCAAACAGCTAATGATGATAAACCTGGTCCATCTATGGATGATATAGAGTTCTTAGGTTTGATGGATAAAGGGTTCCGTAAAACTTCAGATGGTAAATGGAGTGCCCCCCTACCCTTTCGGTCTTTTAGGTCACGTCTTCCTAATAATAGACCAGACGCTGTACGCAGAGCTAGGGTGAGAAAGCTTGATGAAAAATCCTGTTAAGAGAAATCTAATGGTTGAATTTATGGCTAAGATCTTTTACAAAGGCCATGCAGAAATTGTCCCTCCCCTTACTGATAATGAGTAATGCTGGTATTTGCCAGTGTTTGGAGTCTTTCATCCAAAGAAACCAAATCAAATACGAGCAGTATTTGATTCTTCCGCACAATCTCGGGGTGTTTCCTTGAATTCCGTCTTGTTAAGTGGGCCTGACCTAACAAACAACTTAGTAGGTGTTCTTATGAGGTTTCGAACAGAGTTGGTTCCTGCAATAGGTGATATTGAGCAAATGTTCTATTGCAACCTAGTAGATAAAAAACATAGAAATTTTCTTAGGTGTTTGTGGTACATAGAGAATGACCCTAGTCAAGAAATGATAGAGTACCGGATGACAGTACACGTTACATATGACAGTTGAGAACTCAGATTCGCAGGATTTTGTTCAGAGGGCACGTAATTCCACTGGCTAGGCTCACTAACCCGCCTGATTTTCTGGACACGATTACAAACATACGTGAAAAAAACGTCTAGACTGATTGGGAATATAACCCAATACTATTCTATTGTCCGTGTAGTACTTGACTTGGTCAAACTTCAATCCTAATTGATCAGTAATGGACTGAGAAATTCCAGTGGCTAACACAGCTCCACAGAGATCAAGTCGGGGAATCGTATGACCTTTAATGGGGGCAATCTTAGACTTTTCCATCACAAACCCTACATGAAAGTTAGTGCTACAAGGTGTACGCCCAACCAAGTAACCTACCGCTGATATTGCTTGTTCTGAAGCAACAGAGAACACATGGAGTGACAAATGAGTAACCTCACTAAGACTGACACTGAAATAACTACGAGGAATTTTCAAGCAACAAAGCATGTCAAGACAATGCTTCCACTCCATCCACTTACTCTCAACACATTGGGGTACTGGTTGATCCCAATCACATTTCTCTGACACTATTTCCCTAAAAATCAGTTTTCCAATGATTGTAAAAGGTGAAAGAAAGCCAAGCGGATCAAACAAGCTATTAACAGTGGCCGAAATACCACGTCTTATGAAGGGGTGACTAGAGGTTTCTACATTAAAGGTGAAACAATCGAGCTCCAGATTCCAACAAACACCTAAGCTTCGCTGAAGTGGTAACATGTCACTTTCAAAGTCAAGACACTTCATGTCCTTTGCTAAATCTTCAATATTAAAACTACACATGACTTGTACACTGCTAGATGCAATTTTGTGAAGACGTAGGCCACAAACACCCAAATCCTTCTGAGTTCTCTTAATGAGATCAACAACTTGACCTGGAGATGACTTGGATGTGAGACCATCATCTACATAAAAATTCTTACGCACAAAATCTTGAACATCGGAATCTGAGTTCTCAACTGTCCTATGTAAAAACCATATGATGCCACTGCCGGTGACAATATCACCTATTGCAGGAACCAACTTTGTTCGAAACCTCATAAGAACACCTACTAAGTTGTTTGTTAGGTCAGGCCCACTTAACAAGACGGAATTCAAGGAAACACCCCGAGATTGTGCGGAAGAATCAAATACTGCTCGTATTTGATTTGGTTTCTTTGGATGAAAGACTCCAAACACTGGCAAATACCAGCATTCCTCATTATCAGTAAGGGGAGGGGCAATTTCTGCATGGCCTTTGTCAAAGATCTTAGCCATAAATTCAACCATTAGATTTCTCTTAACAGGATATTTCATCAAGCTGGAATGAAGTGACCTAGCTCTGCGTACAGCGTCTGGTCTATTATTAGGAAGACGTGACCTAGAAGACCGAAAGGGTAGGGGGGCACTCCATTTACCATCTGAAGTTTTACGGAACCCTTTATCCATCAAACCTAAGAACTCTATATCATCCATAGATGGACCAGGTTTATCATCATTAGCTGTTTGAACAAACACCGGGTCAAAGGAATTACTGTTTAGCTTGACCTTTTCTGCAACAACAAACCTATTCTTACAAGGTGGGAACAGTGACACTTGACCGTCACACAGTGCATGAGTTTTGTTAACATTAACCTGATCAACAGAATGTACCTTACCTAAACACATCTCACCAATTACTACCCAACCAAGTCCTAGCCTTTGGGCAAAAGGGGCACCCGGGGGACCTATGATTTGGTTCTGGATATGATGGGCCTCAACCAGGTCTCGACCTATAAGAATCAAAATCTGAGCCTCATTGTCTATCTCTGGAATGAAACCTGCTAGGTGGGATAAATGGGGATGAAATCCTACATCATGAGGTGAACATATCTCATTCCTATCATTTGGAATGTCTTGGCACTCAATAAGAATGGGTAATTGGTAAGTAACTGAACCATCTACAGACATGACAAAACAACCACTTGCCTGGCGACCCTGTGCAACACGGGTACCGGCACAAGAATTAATTGTGTATTCAAATTCTTGACTATTAATATTCAACATATGAAACAACTCTGGTTTTGCTAATGAAGAATTGCTTTGATCATCTATCATAGCATAACAATTGACAGTTTTATAAGGATTATCAGATCTACCAACACTTATTAGTACAATTTTGGTACATGATTTAGCAAAATTATTTCTACAAATTTGTGTACAACTGTTATTCACTCGAAAGTTTGTCTCCCCGCCATTCTGTTGCTCATGTCTTAATGTTATTTGCCCACCTCTGTGTTGTGCGTGTTGTGAATCATCTCTATGTCTAACACTTTCTCCTTGTGGCCGATCAATATGCATTGCACCAGGATGATATGTGCTACCACAATCACATCTAACACTAACTCTACAATTATTAGCACGATGTTTGTTTGATTCACAGCACTTGAAACATATGTTTTGATCACTAAGGAATGTTTTCCTTTCTTCAAAAGATTTTGGCTTGAAAACGCGACACTTGTTTAAACTATGATTACTTCTGTGTAACAAGCAGTATTTTTCTAGGTTTCTGGTAGTATCATTCACAACTTCTGTTTTCTTGGTTACGACTGATGACCTTCGGTATCCTGTGTTGCCTTTATTAGACGACTGACTTGGTCCAACTGGAAGAAGACTAGGATCATTGCGGATCCTAGACTGCTCATTGACGAATTTACAAAACACTTCGAAAGGTGGATATAGCACAGAATGATCCTCCTCGTAGTGATACACCTTGGTTGCCCACCTTTCCTGTACATTAGATGGAAGCTTAGCGATAATTGGCATGACACCAACAGAAGAATCAAAACATGCTAAAGCAGTTGAATAATCAGAGTCCTTCTTAAGTGCTTCAATTTCCGACAACACATCGGCTAAATCATACCACTTGAACCTTGAACATTCTACCGTCATTCATCTTAACGCTGAAGAATTATGAGATGATAATTAAACTTTTAGACATCCAAATAAACCTCAATTTATCTAAATATTACTAGGGACATAGATATCTATGTCCCCGATATTATTCAGAATAAACCAAATAATTTCCAATATTAAATAGAAGTGGGTGGGGTGTGACAACGTCCAACTTTAAGTCAAATTCTCACATAAACAGGCGCTTAGCTCTAAAGCATGTACATGTATCGGATTAATCATATAAATATGCAACAAACTCGACCAAACTTACATCATGTGGGGCAATATTGGACCTTAATCTTGTGAAACGACGAGCTTGATAATGCAAGCCAAACAACGTGATTACGACTTCCGGAAGTAAAAACAACCGGCAAGGAACTTCCACCTATGTCATAACAAACGGCAAGGAAATTCCACCTATGTAATAAATTAGCGAAAAGAGCCGAAAGGCAACGCTACCTAATAAATAGAGCGCGAGAGCGGTGGCAGCACAGTGGTGATGTACGTGGTTGCGCAGAACCTTCCATCGAGGACTGAAACAGCATGATGGATGGTTAACCTAACACCGTTGACATCATAGAAGTCGTTTCCTAATGTGGTACCGTTCTGGAAACGATCCCGGTGAGCCTGGGCGACAGTAAACCAGTGTCGGGTATGAGTTGTAGACATAATACGACCATCATAGTGTCTACGCATAACATTTCCATGTATCTGGTAAAGTTAGTATATCGTCCGAACGACGCCCAGGGACACGCTCTTTCTTTATGAGAGTCCTTCCCCAAGCAAATTACTGCCACTATCATCATCTATACAATTTAGTGTTGTACCATCGACATGTTTCCTGACAGGTGTACATAACAGTGCATATAAACGAGAGTAAACCTTACACAAATGTACATGCCGATACAAGTACCCCAAACACCGTTGAAATGTAATTTGTGCATTCGCAACGTAAATAGTTCGTTATGATCACCATGTTTGCAAATAATCAATGACAGTCAATTAAAATCGATAAATCAGAAATTATGTTCAAAATATTTTCAAAGTGTTGTCTAAGATTCCCTAAGAAACACGATCAAGAATAGTGTGAGGGGAACATACAATAATGGAATAACAGGCAAGAACGCAACAGTCGTGAGTTCAAACCCTTTCTTGGCCATCCATTCTTTCGTATGATATGCAATTGACCTTGTAACTAGCGCTATTTGTCTTAAATTAATATTCTAAAATAGCCTATGTGAGAATGTGGACAGTTGGCATGAAAAGACTGTTGTGTAGATTACTGGTACGTGTTTCATTTTGCAATTCTTTTCATGTGCTTTTCGCGAAACAATGAGTCCTACAACTATTTTTAACTGTTTAATTAGTCCTGGCAAAATTGAAAGAGTCTAGGACTCAGGATGCGCAGCAAAATGAAACACTGGGACATAAGGTACGTTGAACTGACACCCGTGATATAACTGAACAATTGTTGAAACAGATTTAACTTCCAATCAAGCAAAATCTTATATTTTTACGGATCTGTGCAATGTCATGATAGTATGAATGGGCTTTGAAGGATCAGCAGCAATACGTTGTATTATTCATGGATTTATTATATTTCAGGAACAAAGAGTCTATTTTGTCACAAGCCGTATGCTTTATGTTTTAATTTACAATGAATACACATGTCACATGCATATTAATGTACCCATTGGAAACTCCATTGATTATCCCAGTAGAGCTTCATAAATAAGAGATAATGCTCAATAGACGCATTTCACAGTGCAGATGATTCACACAAACGATTCTTAAAACTAATCCGAAACGATACTGGTCTTGGAATCATTTTAGTTTAAGTTTAGTGCTTTATGCCGCTTTCAATGATAGTTCAGTCATATTACGAACTATCACGGTAGTTCTTTGGTTATTAAACAGTACTTCGGGCATGATTATACTGACAGTGGACTCGATAACTCGAACATGTGGAATTTTAAATATATTGTTAACTAGAAAACGCCGTAGCAGCAGTTCCGATTGTTTAAACGAGCAATAAGACTAGAAGATGAGCTGTTTTCTTGACGTGATTTTATAATTGACTTGCTTTTCATATATATAGTTTATTTATATAACCAGAGGGTTCAAAGACCAATGTGGCAACAAGTTACACAAATACAAACATAGTATTACATGTCAAACATGGCAGTATCTCATTTTTTAAAATACAAAACACTTGCTGAACAAAATGTTGATTGGTGAACAATATTAACACATTTGTTACTATGTTATTTGCGACCTTTAGCATCACAGTAGGGCATATGATGACTTCATGTCAGTATGATAACCATATAAAACAATTTTAAATAAAAAAGATATAAGAGTCTAAGTATAACCAAATATAACATCTCATAACAACCACCCACATAACTAATATAGTGTTGCTATATGGCACTTCTTTAAAACCATAATGAGAACTAACATAAGTAATAAACGTGAGTAACAAACACGAATAACAAACATGAATAACGAACATAAGTAACAAACATGAGTACATTAGATAAGTTGATGTTTTGCATAAGACAATGAAAACATAAACAAACATGGTAACGTGTGTCAGAATGCTGCTACATGCTAAATGCACGCCGGTAAAAGACAGAACAGTATAAAGGTCTGTCACCTCTGTTTATTTTGTTATAAAGACAGGTCAGTAAGACATACTAGCCTTGCGTTTAGACAGAATAATAATTTGTAATTTAGACATAATAACTAGTCAGTTAGACATAATAAGATGTTAGTTATTCATGATAACCATGTAAGTTAGACATACTAGTATATCAGTCACATACAATAACCAGTCAGTTAGACATAATAACTAGTCAGTTAGACATAATAACTAGTCAGTTAGACATAATAAGATATAAGTTATACATGATACCATGATAACCTTGTAAGTTATACATAATAGCTAGTCAGTTAGACATAACTAGCCAGTTAGATATACTAACTAGTCAATTAAACATAATAAATAGTCAGTTAGACATACTAACTAGTCAGTTATACATGATACCATGGTAATCATGTAAGTTAGACATAATAGTTTGTTAGTCACACACAATAACTTGACATATATCAACAGAAGACTGCTGTGGCGTTCCATAAAATAATCTAAGGTTTTCCGTATTGCTGCATTAGTCTAACCGTTTGTTCGATTGAGATGACAGACGTCAATATATATTTATAGTTTCACTAGTTAAACGTGCACGATTCGAATTGACCAGCTCGGCCAACATTCTTTCAGACTCTATGTAAAAGTCAATGCAACACACATCATTCGTCTTACACCAATGTGCTTATAAAATATTAAACATGTAGCTTTGAAGGACTGTTGTGTGTAGTATTGGTGTGATAACTCCAGGAAGCATGAGTAAGTGAACTGGCCGCTGTGGTATGAACGAAATAGTGTTGAAAACGGTGTTTAGCAAATTCAATCAATCAATTAAGATTATTGAGAAAACAAGCAATTTTGTTAATAAATTTGTATACGCAATTTAATTTCCACGCAGACTAGGGACTACTTGCTCTCTATCCGAGTGATATTTTACGCGCGTGTTACACGCGAGTGCATCTTTACCAGTATGTTATTAGTATGTAAACTCTTACGGATACTTGCTTGCTTCGGTGTAAGATTAAGATATGTTTAATGAGTGCATGTGATATTATATCACTATGCGATCATGCTAGTTCATGCCACGGACGGCATCTATATACAGAGCTGTGGTACAAAAGTGACCCGGTATTTAAAATTAAGAGAGGTGAGAAATTTAGAGAGACTGTTGAGCGGGCGGGTTATTTCGAAAAAGGTGTGCTGTGTTCGTTGAGCGGGACGTTAGGAGAAGATGGACAGACGTGCAAGCTATAATTCAGGGAGTGAAGAGGGTCATAATTGTTGGTGTGCGTTCGAAAGTCATGGAGGGTTGTGAGAGATCTGGCGTAGTTTTGTGTTGACATGTTATATTTTGTTTCTAGACTATCAATTCAGTAGTAATGAAATGTAGAAATTCTTAACGCGAAGGACTTATTGATATACAATGCAGTGTCCCTTTGTGATTTGTTCGTTCAGCGGGACGTTAGGAGAATATGGACAGACGTGCAAGCTATAATTAAGGGAGTGAAGAGGGTCAGAATTGTTAGTGTTCGTTCGAAAGTCATGGAGGGTCGTTAGAGATTTGGCGTAGTTTTTTGTTGACATGTTATTTTTTGTTTCTACACTATCAATCCAGTAGTAATGAGATGTAGAAGTTCTTTACGCGATGGACTTATTGATATACAATGCAGTACCCCTTTGTGAGTTGTGTCACAGTGCTCACGAATTGATATAATACTCGTTCTTACATTTTAACAGACCATCGTTTCGGTTAGTTTATCGGATGTGATATGTAAATGTATGTGTTATATCGGATTTATCCTTATAACTTATTCATGACTTTGTTAAAATATATATATACATTTGGGCATGTAGCTAGAAACTATGTCAAGTTAACGTTAATAAATAAATATAGAAGATCTATCTTTCTACTATTCTGCGACCTAATGGTGCAGTATAGAAACGGGTTAAAGTTACGTTAAACAGTGACAAATTGTCATTCGAATATCTAAGGACATAACCAATTTTTATCATTCAATAACCCAATGAAAATCGTGTCTAGTTTGGTTTGTTTATTAAAAATACGTATTCATTTAAATATGATAATGATGCAGCAATGTAGTAGTGGAATCAATGTGCATTTTTAAAAAATGCGATTAATAGTTAGACCGTCAAAAGTAACCTGCCGTTGTACAATGTATGCAATGAAAACAAGCAAACATCGAGTGCACACATAAAACAATATAATTTTGATTTCCTCTTTTACATTGACATAAAAATACGCATCTGGCACATTGACATGAGACACTTTGCTTGTAAGAATCAACAACTTTCATTTCATTTACGTTTTCTGGACCCATTAACTACTATGTCATCACTAAGGTAATAGAAGGTGATATAATTAGGATGATCTTGGTCCTGTTAATTTTAATAGCTGCATGTGGATACATGTACTCAGAGATACTGCTTGTTATTTTGCAGGATTATCTACACGATCGCCACTTCAGTGCCTTTGGCGCTTTGATTAAAATAAGCGCTCAATAGTTAAACCGTCAAAAGTAATCTGCCGTTGTAAAATGTATGCAATGAAAAAAAGCTAACATCGAGCGCACACTTAAAACAATATAATTTGAATTCAGCTTTTACATTGACATAAAAACACGCATCTGATACATGGAAATGAATGCAACCATATTGTAAACACAAATATGGTTGTCTAATTCTCCTCATGAACAAGCAAATGATTGATTGATTTCGTTTGGTTACCGTTTCCAACACATTTTCAGTCATATGCCAGCGGACAGTGCACCTTACCATGTTTGTCCTGGCTCTCTTACACCAGCACTCCAGAAAAGAGTCTTTCAAAGCAACTGGCTGATTTTCCAGACTGACTGTTAGTCCATTGGTTGAGGACGAATGTTACTTGTCTCATTGAGTTTTGTCAGACGTCGGAAAGATTATTGGCTTATTAAAGTATATGTTTCGTACTGTAAAGTGCACCTTTTGTCACATATCGGCCCACATATTAAATTACAAATTAACGGTACATTGAACAGATAGAATCTGTCAATTCCTATTGAGTGCACTTGTCAATAATTTATCTGGTAAAACCTACGCTCTCAACAAAAACATCTGATAGAAATACATCTATCAATACGTCACGTCAAAAAAGGTTCAGCCAAAATGGGGATTTAACGACCGGTGAAGATTAAGATTGGACTTCGCCTAAACAGTATGGTCATAAATTTACCTCTCCGCCATTTAGACCTATGAGCATATAGGGAGTCTCAAAAGAACGATTAACTACAAACCGACGATACAATTATGACATTTTATTGGTATTGCAATTAATCTAAAAACATCGAAGGTCGATTGTCGTGTGATGTGGCTCAATTATTGAGCATCGACACAACGGTATCTGGTTAGGCTTCTCCTGATAGTTCTGTAGAATGTTTAACGTTCTTCGGTCGATTTCATTGAATTGTTTTAAACAGGATTTGGATATTTGACACACGATAAACCATCCAGGCAGTTGTATTTGGAACCAAATGATATAATTGATAAGGTTAACACTGTCTGCAACTTGACGTTCGAACGTTTACAGACATAAGATATAAACTTCTACTTGGATTATACAATACGAAAATATTTCTTACTCTAAAACTATTGGTTTTTTTTGTGTGTTGAGGGTTCTAGTGTTTCGAATTATTATTGCTTAACTAAAATAATTTTAGTTTCATTTAATTTATTATTTGAATTATATTTTATAAAGAGACACCAAATTAAACGATGTGAAACGAGTTGCGAAAAAAGAAAACTAAAAAAAGGAGTTTTGCCATCAGTGTGAATTCAGATCAACCTGTGGATCCGCAGAGCTTGTTCTAGATCTGCACTTCTCGACAACAGGCTTCTAAAAAAACACCTGACAAACATCGTACGTTACCTAGGAAGATCAGATAGCATTGACACACATTATACGTTACCTATAATGATCAGAGGACATTGACGAACATCATACGTTACCTAGAAAGATCACTGAGTATTGTCAAACATCATAATTTACCTAGAATTATCAGATAGCATTGAAAAACATCGTACGTTACCTATAATAATCAGAGAGCATTGACGAACATCGTACGTTACTTAGAATGATCAGATAGTAATGACGAACGTCGCACGTTACCTAAAATGATCAGATAACATTGACGAACATCGTACGTTACCTAAAATGATCAGATAGGATTGGCAAACACCGTTATTTTACGTAGAATGATCAGATAGCATTGACAAACATCGTTTTTTTTACGTAGAATTATCAGACTGCATTGACAAACATCATATGTTACATAGAATGATCGGTTGGCATTGTCAAACATCGTACGTTACCCATAATTATCTGATAGCATTAACATCGAACGTTACCTAGAATGATAACATAGCATTGACAAACATCGTACGTTACTTACAATGATCAGAGGGCATTGTCAAACATCGTTCGTTACCCAGAATTATCTGATAGCATTGACAAACATCGTACGTTACCTAGAATGATCAGAGGGCATTGACAAACATCATACGTTACTTAGCATGATCAGAAATATATGTAGCATTGATGCGCAAACAGTTCTACGTCAACAACCGCCATGAATGCGCTTGGAACAGTAACATGCACATAACAGCTCAACAGATTATCGTAAACTATAATGAAGGCAGCATGTACTCGGCAAACGATACTGTTAAATGACAGTGAAGTTTTGATTAAATGTTGAAATAGCATATTTGGGAAATATTATCTAATTTACAACTTCAAAACTATTTAGGTCTTAGACCAATCATCGTAGACAGCCCCTTTAGCCATTTCATACATACAAACGTTTTTCTGGCGCCTAAGAAGCAGATGAATTTTGAAGAAAATTGTTTGGCGATTTTCCCTTTTACCGCAATGTTTTCAACTCTATTTAAAAGTATCCTTTCAATTATAAATAGTTTTCATTTTTTTGCTTAGATGTTTTCAAAGTCGTCGCCTACTGAGGAATCTTTGTATGTTGGAAAGTGCTATTTTTATTTTTTACAAGAACTCGGAAATGAGGATATACATTAACCTGATTTGGGCCTTGCATTGCGTGGCATGTCAACAGTTGGCGGCGGTTTGTGATTTTGACATAAACTCGCTGATCAGTCGAGGATATATTCATGATGGCCATCCATTCTGGAGTTCAAAAACTAAGAATATTATGGAATGTGCAGTAGTGTGTCTGAAAAGAAAGAAGTGTGAGTCGTTTAACTTTGACACTGTAACTAGAATGTGCGATATGTTGACCGACGTTGGTACCCCCTCTAAACCAGTCGTTGGTAGTGTGTACTCCAGAATTTCCAGCTGGCCGAGTCAGGTATGTATCTATTGTATTTACGCCTTCCTGCATCGAACAAACCAAAAGCAGACGATTTTGAAAACATATTCGAAACAATACGGAATTTATCTATAAATGAAAATATAATTGTTTAAAGACTTAAAAACATAGTAGAAAGGAGGAATTGTCCATTATGAGACTGCACATGGCAAATGGTTCTAAACCTTTTCACTTATGCGTTGCAATTCAGTTTAGAGAACCAGTATAAAACGTCATGAAATGTCGGAGTATTAAACTGATACAGAGATTAAAATAAATTAACAAAAGGAGAAATTGGCCATTATAAGTCTGCAGGTGTGAAACGTTTTTTTCTTTAAACTGTACACTTCTGCGTTGCTATTTTTAGATTAACAATATGAAACGTCAAGAAATTTCTAAGCATTAATCTGATATAGAGTTAAAATGAAGTGACTAAGGGAGAAACTTCCAGTTTTGGACTAATCTCCTTTTTCAAGAAAAGTTGTCTGGTGGAGATCTGTTTACATTTGTGTATTTTCTTAGTTGTTCGTCGTATTTAATTATATATATAGGTATATCTATAAAGTATATATACACTTTCCGGTTTTAAATCTTCAACGATGCCATCGTGGTATAGCGTCCGCATTGGGAGAGGGAGAGCAGGGTTCGATACTCGATCGTGTCAAACCAAAGACGTTATAAGATAGTTATGAATTATCTCCAGAGTTGCAGGGAAAGCAGTACAAATGATTCATCCTCGCGGTAAATAAGACCCGGTAGTACTGGTAAATTATCCAGGAAAATCTAGATTTTGAATACAACAGATAAACGGCGTATTTGGGTAAAAACTCAATTAAAATTGTGCATATAAATGAAATTATAATTATTGAATAAATTGAAAACTTTCTGGCCAGACTACAGTATGATATGTTTCAAAAGAACAGCTACAAATTGTAACAAATTTAATATTCCCAATCATTTATCAGCAGTAAACAAACTTTGAAAAAACTGTTGAAAATGGAGAAAAAGTTCATACTTTTGTCTACTTTGATATTCTTAATTTGAACTTTCACTGTCTGTTTCTCTCCATAAATATGTTATCCAAATTCTTTTAAAGAAGTCTGTTGCAGGCTCCTTCAATGTGAAGAGAGAAAATGATAAAAAGATAAAATAGTTGATCATAGTTGTACGCCAAAGTTTATCTTTGTACTCGAAATGTTAAAAAAGCTCAATGCAGCGGACAACTTTTTAAAAACATTGTGGCAAATACAGGAGCTGCTCATGAAAATATGCATATTTTCCTTTTATCAGAATGTTTCTAATTAACTCAATCATTATTATTGCATTTATATATTGAAATAGTTTTCATATTTGTGTTTACACCCTTTCAAAGTTATCTGTGTAGATCATTGTCTGTAGGGAAGCATTTATTTTTTAACGAGATGGATTTATGAAAATCAAAAGATCGTGTAAGAGATAATTTGAATTTTTACGACATGGTGATCGATACTTATCAGACTCCAAGGAAGCACTGTCTGATCTGGATCGTTACCGGTAGTCGGGTTTCGTATGACGAAGCTGAATGTTCGCTATTTATAGATAGACCCTGGCTGTTACGACAGACCATGCGGTGTAGATGAAGTATGTTTGTCGGTCGGACTACAAGGATCTGGACAAGGCGGAACCTCGTGCCATTATACATGTTTTAGAAAAACAATATGTAAGTGTTACCCGACGCGACGCGACCTGATCCGGACTCGAACTCGGGACATCCTGTCACATAGGCGAACGCTCTAACTCGTCATATATCACGCTCAAATCCCTCTTTGTGTATAGAAAGAGAAATTGTCAATAGTGTTAGAAATATATATATATATATTTACCCTTTCCCACATACAGCAGATCTGCAGGAAACGACTTTGAAACCATCTAATAAAAGATATAGAGAATATCTATAAATAAAAGTATTATTATTGAAAAGAGTGGGAAACTTTTGACAAATACAGGAATTGCTCCTTTTGCTGCATTAAACCGCATTTGTGAAGTAAAAACAACCATTGTGTATCTCTAATCCTACAGTGCGGATATAATTAATCTGAATTATTCATTAAAAAGAGCCGTATTAATTAACACTATGTACATTTGTAACTAACTCAAATCCCGAGTGGGATTCAATGATGAAATGATAGGTGTCGCCACCACGAAAGGAGGTGAAAATTGGCCTCATTATTAATATATATTCCCTATCCCAAAAACAGACGCTTTCTAAAGCGCCTCTGCAGCAAACGATTTTTAAAAACATTGTAGAAAAAGGAGTAATTGCATAATGAGCAATTTTTCTCATTTTGAAAGTCGTGTGTTGCAAATGCATCAATTCAATATTGTTTTTAAAAGATTTAAGAGAGCCAATGTTTAACATGTTTTCCTTTTCCCCCAAATATTATTCAAAATGTTAGCACTAAAAGGATCGTACTGTGAGAGCGATGACCATTGTGATGGGATGAATGGCATATGTTTGATCAATAAAGCGTGTGGTTGCGATGTCGGCATGTTCTTTGACTATGAAGAAAGGAGATGCTCGAAAGGTAAGGTATTCAAGTAGGTGTATATTTTAGTTTCGCCCAGTTTAAAACTGTGCGTGTTTGTTTTGCCACAAATCGTTTCTATGACAACGGTTTATGAATACACCTAGTACAATATCCAGAATTGTTAGTCATCAACAAGCATCACATAAATATATATAGGGAATTAATTTCTTCGATGTGTATCAACTAATACAAACCCTTTAACCCTTTACCTCATATAGACGCGTTCTGACGCCTCTGTAGCAGACGTTCTTTTAAAAAAAAAAAAGGGACAAAAGAAGAAATTGCTCAAAACGAGCAATTTCTCCTTTTGCCACAATGTTTTCCACTGCTAAGTCATAGTCATAAAATTCTAAACGTTAAGTATACGTCACTGAAATTTAATGTAAACGTCATTAAAATTTGATTTCACATCATTCAAAGGGCGTTTGTGGGGCGTGATTCACATGTCATTCATAAGTTACATTTAATTTGGAAAATGTGTTATTGCGTTATTGAGAAGATCGAATTGCTTGATTGTGTGTTCTCTTACACAGCTTTCAACAATGTTGCTACACCGTTTTCTCATTTACTTCTTTTCAAATTATTTCTAATTGATGAAATCAAAACAAGACATTGCAATGATATGTTTTTCCCTATTTTAGAATGTGATGATGGCTGGCATAGATTTGAGGACAGTTGTTACCTATTTTCTACAGAGCAACTCATGTTCACCCCGGCTTCAGTAAGTTATTGTTGTATAATATGTATGTTACCAAGAATGAATGGGTAATCCCCTGGTTATTCCATCAATATGAAGATTTTTATCGCACAAATTGCAATATATATTGACTTCGCATGATTCTATTATGGCAAACGATTGATTGCCTTTTTTAGCTCGACTTTTGGCGTGGTCGGCGGCGGCGGCGGCGTGGTCGTCCGGTTAAGGTTTTTTGTTTAGCTCATTTTTTTTCTTTTCTGTTTTCTCCCTATCAGTCGAGCGTTTGTGCCGTACGCGGTGCTCTTGTTTAATCATGTGGTTAGAATTTCAATATAAACCATTATCCACATGTGTATATAACATCAACATAGTTATTATGTTATGATTAATGCCATATGTAACATATTGTTCGTTCAAAAAACACCTTAAGAAGTAAAAGTATTAGCGTGCATTTTGACAAATAGCGTTTCTTCTCCCGCATGAAATTATTTTATTTGTATATTAACATAGTAACCCTTTCGCTGCTAAAGGCAATTAAAGGCTTTTGCTAAAACAATGCAGATTCATCTGAGACAGCTCATAGCGAGCTCTCCTGAAATCTGTATTGTTTGCCACTTAGGCATTACACTTTACCAATTTTCCTGTTAGACGAACCTTGGAGTGGTCCAATTTTCAGCATGGAAGAGACGACTATGTGAAATTCGTTATTAAACGAGTTGACATATTTACATATCTAAATATTTGTTGGACAAAGGTGCTTCAAGCACCACATGCATATCATGATGAAGTTCTCATTTTTCTCTCCGTTTTCAACTTTATTCAATAACGGAGTTAAGATTTATAAAGAGTTTTCATATTTCAACGCCGTATGCTGAAGGTAAATTGTTATGTGTGAGAAGGTTACACAAGTTTTTAAAGGTGATTAAGACGCGGATTAATCTTATTCTGTCATTTTAAATCCTTTTCCGCAGGAATTCTGTGTAAATAATAGCGGACATTTGGTGCAAATTGACACGACAGAGGAGATTGCGTTTTTAAACGGCATATTGAGTAGTACAGCATTTCCGTCAGAGCAAATTGGTAAGACTTTTAAATGGGTCTCTTTAATTGGGTAAAATAACCATCTCTGATCTCAGACTCTTTCCATCATTAAACATTTGAAGAACGTATAGAATATTAACAAACATTTATGCAATTTGTACGACAGCCATAATCGACCTGGCTAATCATTGAATAATGAGACAATCAATTCGGGATGAAGTCTGGAATGTATTCATATTAACTTCACACTCCGAGCACTTTTGTGTGTGCAAGTTAAACCCTATACGTTGATTGGTCGATTCTGCTAGCTAGTTAAAACCTATACGTTGATTGGTGGATTCTGCTAGCTAGTTAAAACCTATATGTTGATTGGTGGATTATGCTAGCTAGTTAAAACCTATATGTTGATTGGTGGATTCGACTAGCTAGTTACAACCTATACTTTGATTAGTGGATTCTGCTAGCGAGTTAAAACCTATACTTTTGATTGGTGGATTCTGCTAGCTAGTTAAAACATATATTTTGATTGGTGGATTCGGCTAGCGAGTTAAAACCTATGCTTTGATTGGTGGATTCGGCTTGCTAGTTAATACTTATACTTTGATTGGTGGATTCGGCTAGCTCACGCCATATATCGGTGTGTAAGAAGGGATATCGGAATAAAGCTATTATTTAAAATTACTTTTTACGAAGAACTTAGCTCTTGAGTTAAGGAGGTGTGGAGAACTGTATTTTAGTTGAGGTTTGAATATCCTGAGAGAATGGCACACTTCACCAGGACATGGTGGTTACAACTTTCGCTACGGTCGCACGATCAAACCTAACTGTGGAGGAGGTCACAACTAAGTGAATCACAACTAGTGCGAGGCATGCACGTATTTAAAACTTAGTTATGTATATGTACAACTTTGGCGTCAACATAGTTTCTAGTTTGGTTCAAGACACGTATTAATCCAATTGAATACATGTTACTTAACTAGTACTAGTACATTACTGATCTTTCAAAAGTTCTTATATATTTAATTATTTATGGAATTTGGATGTCATTCATAGATTAGAAGAAAAGCACTAATAAGTAGACACGGCTTCTAATACAAGAATGTGCAGGCCGATTATTCGGCAAAGAATGGAACAAAAATACTGCATTAGAGCAGGTCGAATGTTGAGAAAATAGTGTTTCAATAATAACTATTTAAAAATATCGATCCAAACTAGACACATACATTCAAATATCTCGATATGTGCACTAGTCATGTTAATGTATACATGTATATTATCTAGGATATTGGACCGATATGTACCAGTTTGAAGACGACCATTTCGAACGATGGAAGACATCTAATGAAAGTGTCAAAGGTACGTCATTTGATTTTATAATACCCGGATATTAGTCGCCGAGTTGTCTGTTTGTCTCTGTTTGACGTGTTTCATGATTCTTGTTCGCGTCCGTCCACCCGTCCCAGTTTTGTGTCTCGGGCATGTGTCCACAACTGCTGGCTGGATTTGAATGCCAAAATATCGGTAGTTTAAACATCAGGAGTACATGTGCATTTTATCAGCTGGTTCATAATCAGCTTTATTAAAGGAGTTATTTCCCTTTGATATATCCCAACACAGTCGAGGACCATTCATCCGTTTAACTAGTCTGGAGTAACAGTTGCAATGATCACTAGTATTAAACACAGATAGGCAAAAACCAGTAGAACATATGGAAAGGAAACATGGATAGGTAAAACTAGAAGAAAGCATGGATAAGAAAACTAGATAACCGACCACCTCGGACATTTTGACCAGCCTACATTCAGATCAGATTGCATCTCTGTAAACGTCTAATCAGCATCTGTCCTGTAAACCATCTGAACGTTAACATCATCCAGGACTACTCTGAAGAACGGTTATGAAAATACCTGAACTTAAGCCATTTGATTAAATTTGCCGTTTTAATTAGACACCGGTTATATGTCTGACTTGGTTCCGATTTTCATAGTTTCAGGATGGGGTGGCGTGGAACCCAATGGCCATGAGGAAAGATGTACTGTACT
>JASEVX010000004.1:26190389-26192889 GCA_031761405.1 Serripes groenlandicus
TAATTATTCAGCAAATGGAGATACCTCTACAATGCAGCAAATGTGCTGTAACTGTGTTAACGAAACACAAATACTAAAATTTGGTAGACGTTAGCATTTAGTTAATACTGTTATAGAAGAAGTCGAGAACTACAACCCATTTGGAATTAATGTAATAAATGTATGCAACTTTCTGTAATATTGATGAGTCATATCCGGAAATTAAAAAGTCTTTCTTGGTCTAGTTAATGTAGGAATACACGTCTACTTCCTGTTAAAAATATATAAATCTATAGTTGTCCCAAGAGCACTGTATGGCTTTAACTTTGGTCCCGATATAGGTAAAACACAATTAAACAAATCGTAAAGCTCACCGGTTTGCTTAAAATATATTCAGACCTTCCTTTTACATACCAGAACGACGTCTGTCTCAGCCTTGCTGGAGTCAAACCAATATAATTAGAGATAGCGTACAGGAAATGTTGTTTCGGGTCAAATTTGTCCGTTTTACAACTAACCACATTCCAAAAAGATGTTTAATATCGATATTCTCTTTTACGATCAGATGTTTAATTATCGGATTATTCTCTATTTACCATATCAGATGTTTTAATTTCGATTATTCCTCCCTTACGCATACGGTTCGTCCTGTGCAATTATGATTATGCCAGATATGTGAAAGACATTAAGAAAATACTCTTAGAAAGTTATATATTAAATTTCATGTCAACGGCTTATTCCCACGAAACCCCGCTGAAAAAGCATTACCTGCAACGCAATTAATGGACCTTGCAATTATACCTGGATAACTAGGATTCAACAAGATCGACACTTACCTAGTTGTGTCTACTTTGGGAATTAGCAGGTCAGCTCTGTATATATCACTATCGAAACAGTGTGTCCATTGTCCGCTAAAAATAATAACCAGGTTTACAGAGATACTTTTACAAAAAAAAAATGGTCCGCACTACCAAAGTCGTTGAAGTCACTTCCTGTGAGCATATCATATAAGAGTGTTATTTCAACCCATCTATTAAGGGACAACTATATTTTATGAATAAAAAAAAATTGTGATAGAAGTTATAATATAACAGTGTTTTTCTTTGGGAGGAAAGTAGAAAAAATGTTGGATTGCTATCAGGGATTGAGAAACATATTGGACAACAATGTATTAGATCATAAACTTTATTGATTGTGTACTAACTGAGCAAGTTCTGTTTGTTTTTTTAAATATTTGATAATGCTTTGAATATCCATTCATCATGCATTATTTATTCATCATTTATCATTAAGCCATCTTCCATCTTTCAATCACTCATGCGTGCATTAACACATCTTTATAATCCTAGTACTCACTCACTCACCTTTTGAAACACTCAATAAAAACACTCACTGATTTACTCACATGGTCCAGCAATTCAACACACACTCACTGACTAGTCATTGCCTTTCGCTTTTATACAAGGATATATATTTGTATGTGTTGATGCTCTGTTATATATGATCCTTTCTTAGTGAAAGGTTCATGTTCAGATTCTTGCCTGATTCGTTATATACATGTATTATGTACGTTGTAATTTATGCATATGACCTACATGTATTAAGGGTTGTTGTTGGAAGGTAAATTTTGTCCCGAGATGATCAATTTCTCCTTCCCTGCTTAATTCACCTATTTTGTTTTCTGAGTAGATCTACTCTGTTATAATTGCACATCAGTAAGGTCTAGCGGAAACTATCTCTCGTCTCTCAGGATGTGGATGTCGTGCCCAAGCACGATGAGGGCCATATTTCTTAGTCATACGGTAGTGGACCTCATTGTCGTGTCGGGGTGGGAAATCACCATTTTGCTTGATTATACCGTTCCTGTTCGATTTTGTCTATTTTGTGCCGAGTTATGTCTATATAATTGCATACCTTATATTTGTCAAGCTATGCTCGCCTTATGCGGAAAAATAATAATATATTATTTCTCTTGCTGTATCATATATATCACAATGCATTACATTATGGCTTAAGCTGGCAGAAATGTCAATTACAAGATACCAAGAGCAATGTATTATATGCTCAGACGGTCTTGATTGATAATGGCAGAAGATACGCGGGCGGCTAAAATAATACATTTATTACATGCAAAGGTTTTGGGTTTGTGTAGATATCTGATGGAGTAGGAGAGATTCGTCCAAACTTCTGAAGATATTTAGACAACGTTTATAGAGTGTTCTCCAAAGTCATTGCAACAGGCATATAGGTGATTTATAAAAGCAATTATATATAAATACTTTTAATCACTATTAATATGGAAAAGATATCATCAATTGTATTGTCGTTTAATAATAGTCGTAAATTATCAAAATGTCAGATGCTCAAGCCATGCTTAAATATCAAACAATTGATCATAACTTACGTTTTTGTGATTTGTGCCTTAAACGAAATATACATGTCGTGGGTGGATGAGTTCCCATTTAGTACGTAATGGTCCTGCATAGGATGAGCTCAGGACTTTATACTTTCACGCGAAATG